>JAABKK020017170.1:0-20029 GCA_011634745.2 Catotricha subobsoleta
TAAATGCGTTTTACTACGTCACTTTACGGCCGTACGCGTCATCCGATCCGATCGGGATAAAAAAGACTTTATTTAATGTTCCGAGACGAAGAAAACACATTTTATTTCAACTCTCTAGGTGCTCCCAGTTCTGAGATCCAGCCACCCATTTATAATGCAAATTTGTCCGGATGTCGTTTGTTACCATATATAACAAAATTTGTTAAATTTAACATTGGCGAGATGGGGAATCTCGAAAACGACTCCAACGAATTGTGGCAAATTTTGAGGGTAAGTAGAGGACCTTAGATAAGACATAGTTTCCTTCATGGTTTTTCTGGGAAAACTCGTTTTACCGAGAAAATTGGGTTCAAAGGTGGAAAAATTACTGAAAAAAAAAACCAAAAAGTTGCTGCTATCGAAAAGTGATATATGAACGAAATGTTCTACAGGTAATTCTAAGAGAATTTTATATATTACCATTTTGCGTTTAAACGCATATTTTCCGAGTTAGAGACCGGAGAAAAATTGAAAAAAATGGAAAAAAAAAACGAAAAGTGCTCCCTTATGAAAAAAATTAAATAGGAAAAAAAGTTGTTCTGGGGTAGATAAAATTATTTAGGAGTGGGGAAAAATGCGTCAAAAATGTTTATGATACCAATCGACGTAACTTTTTAAGAAACGTACAGCGCCCCTAAAAGCGCATGCGCCTGGATGCGTTACCAAACGTTAGAAGTTAATATGTCTTCAAAAAAATCATGACTTCTAAAATAAGTGATATCTGACAAAAACCCCTTAACGGCTTAAAAGTGACGCAAGTAAATCGTCCAAAAAGAGTGATATCATATTTGGTGACGCTGTATGCCAAAATAGGATTGAAAAGTAGAAAAAAAAAATTAAATAAAAAAATTGCGTGTTGCACCGGTATTTTTTTTGTAACGTTTATTTATACATTAATATTGCAACACGCAATTTTTTTATTTTTTTTTTTCTACTTTTCAATCCTATTTTAGCATACAGCGTCACCAAATATGATATCACTCTTTTTGGACGATTTACTTGCGTCACTTTTACGCCAGGGGTTTTTGTCAGATTGTCTATACAGAAATTAAATAATTTTATAAAATTTAATATTATAATATTCAAAAATAAAATAATTCATTTAATGTAATCTGCAATATAGAAGCAATAATGGCAATTTTAATAATTTTGGGGCCAATTTTTAATAATTTTGAGGGAAATTTTTAATAATTTTGTGGGCAATTTTAATAATTTTGGGGTCATTTTTTATTTATTTTGGTTCCTAAATTTATTTTTCTGCTTACAATTTGGGGACATTTTTTTAATTTTTGCGGGGCATATTTTTGTTTTTTCGGTGCAAGATTTTTTTTTTTAGACCTAAATTAATTTTTCTTTTAACATTATTTTTTAATTTGGAGTCATTTTTTTTATTTTTTGGAGTCATGTTTTTTAATTTTTGAGGTCATTTTTTTTATTTTTTGGGGTCATTTTTTTTTAATTTTTGGGGGCAACTTTCTTATTTTTTAAAGTCATAATATTTATGAGCCGAAAAAAAGTCATGATTTTGGGAAGAAAAGTAATGTGTTTTTGTGCGGGAAGTAAAGTTATAAATTGCTTTGGGAAGTAATGTCTTGGGAAGCTACGTCTTCAAATGATTAAATTATTGTGCGTAGTGTACTTAAAATATTAGTAGGGCGTTTCAATTGTTTTATTTGTGTTTGAGAAATATTACAGTTAGTTGATAGAGTTCAATTATTGCATGATTTCATTTTGTTTTTAATAGTATATGTATAATAATTATAATCATCATAAATAACATACTCCAGCTACATAAACAATAAAATAATAGACCCATAAATGATATTGGTATTTGAAAATATTCAAGTTTCGACACCACTATTTCTGAACAAAGTATCATTCCATAGTACTTATCGATATTTTATTACACAGCAAACGGGTCGCGACGCATTAAAATAAAATAATTCTTATGCTATAAGATAAGGATAGATATTTAATTCTGTTCACTTATTTTTTTTTTTAATAAATATAGATAACTATAAAATAGATTTACATTTTATATTAATTGTTTTATTGATATTTGAATATTCATTTAGAATCTAATAAGGACACACTATTATTTATGCTCTGCATAAATTTAAATTGTTGTGTGAATCTGGGATACAAGCAAGTCGTCCGTCATCGCATTTTACGTAAGTAAATGAAATTAGTTTTATATGTAGAAGAAAAAATATATTTTTAAATTTGATAATTTGATAACTGTTGAAAACACATTTTCATGTTTTCAGCTGTGAAATTTACGATGAACCAGATTTGGGTGTTTGTACTTGGACCAACGTTATTAAGAGCGGTTGAAGACACCCTTGCTGTATAATAAATACTTAAAAATTAAAAAGAAAATGATTTTAATAATTATTTTATTATGTATATAGAAACGAAACAGATGGTCAAGAGATCTATCTATATGTACGATATTGAAACAAAATTAGTAAATCGGCTAAATGGAGTGATAGCTCTGCCTTTGCCTTGGTTGATGTAGCCGAATACTTAGCAGAATTGCAATTATTTCATGAGGAAATTATTATTTGATGTTCAAGAATCCGCCGGGCAATTCCAATTTGCGCCATCCAGAAATTAGAATTACTTTTTTAGATTTTAAACTTTTTTATTGTTAAAATTAAATTAAGTTTGCAATGTCAATATTTAAAAACACCTGCTACAATCGTGTCGATGGCTTAAGTTTGAAAACGATTAACCCACATTTTTTTGTTCAATATTTATATTATTTGATGAAAATTTGTGAGTAAACTGTTTTCAAAGTTAAGCCATCGATATGCAAGCCATCGCAAACAGACATTCCAACGGTGTTCGTTTTTATGGTATGGAGATGGAGTTACCAAAAACTTCCATACAAGCTGAATGAACGCAACCAAACCGAACGTATGTCTGGGTTGTTGTTGGTAAATATGATAGGTGAACGGCTATCTAATGCTTCAATGAACGCTGTCCGGTGCCGTACCATCTACATTGGGGATTTGAGTAAAATCAAATTGCCCTGAAACGGTGCGTTCAAAATGTCTTATTGACCGAACGTAACTTACTTTATGAAAATCATGATTAAAAACCTGAGCTCAATTAAATTAAATTTAATTTCATCAATTCTATCAAAATCCATCTAAGTATGACAACGTACGGTTTTTTTTACTAGCGTCTTCATATTTTCATTCGATATTTATAAATAAAGTAAAAGCGTTTAAGAAATATTTTCTTGAATTTGATAAATTGTCATATTTAATACTTTTTGACATTTTGAAATGATTATTGACTTTTCAATTGAATTTGATTCTTCGAAAAGATTACCGGATTCCATTCATAAGGTGCAAACTCTATTCTTACAAACAACATTTTGTAGAAATATGGTGATAAAGAAAAAATGGTATAAAAACTATCTTAGATATTATATTATTTAACAATAAACAGTTGCTTATTCAAAAAAAAATTTGAAACAATTTCGCTGTACCTGTAAGAAATAATATTTGTTCATTCAAAATACGTACTTATATAACGTAAGTTAGCAGTAACTAAATTTAAATATAATATGAAAATTGAGTAAGTACATAGACAACAATAGACAAATTTTCGGTTTATCCTGTTAAACAATGTACTAGGCCAAAAGGGATAAACTGTTAAAGCACGCTTGTTTCATATGCATAAACACCAATTGAGCCCTTGCACAAACACAATCAGTTTTCAATTTATATATAAAGTACAACATACATTACATATATTCGATATAAAAGCGATATAGAGAAATGTACATAAATTGAATAGTTATACAAATCTGGATGTATTTGCAGTATTGAATAGATAATATTTTGTCTTTGATTGTTGATATTGACTCAATCGATTTCTGAAAGTGTTAGTTACATTATACGCTTGACCGTATACTATCAAACTTATATAATAACGTGTTTTATGTAATATGAATTTGGAACATTTAGAGGACAAAATTATTCTAAGCCCAATTTATTATAACAGCATCGATATTATTTACAACAATATAGATATATGTTATATGTATACCTAGATGTTCGTATAATCTGCATTAAACGTGATATTGTATTTAACAAATATTTTTATATTTTTTATATATTACTTCAAGGTATTTCAATCTTTTAATCGAATTGATAATGCATAAAATGTTTTCTATTAATACTTATAATAAATGATCTTAAAAGATGAACTGAATTATATTATGACATTCAAGTAAATCCAGATATATATATAATGTAATATATATATATATATTATTGAATTCAAAGTAAAATTTTATATTCAATCGTTAAAATGAAGTGACAATAATGTCATAATGATTAATTTGTATGTGTACACGTGAAAAGGGAAAAAGATAGTAAAAGTGTAAAATTTATAATGAAAAAAAAACCTCTTCATTATTGCACCAACATTATAAGTTTTGTAATAATGAAGAGATTTTTTTTTATTACAACGGCAATACAAATGTGAGAGTGCAAATACTTTTCTTTTGTCTTTTTACATGTACATATACAAATTTATCATTATATAACTTCATTTTAATGATTAAAATTAAAAATTCACTGCATGCTTCAAATATCTTATTTTATAATAAGTTTAAACTATTGTTATCCAGAAAATTAGGACATGTCTATAAAAGGACCTTTAAGGTTGTTTATAAAATAAAATATTGCAGAATTTATATAATTAAAATGAAAATAGCATATTGTTTAGCGTACTTAAAACAATGATTCTTCCCTCGATATACTTACAATATTTTTATCTAATAAGTAATAATTAAATAATTATACCTAAACTTATCTTTTGATTTTTTAATGGTCAGCATTCAAATTCAAAAGCTGCGAATGAATACATATTTGTTAAACATAAATAATAACTCTGTCAATATATAACTGTCATATAAATAAATTTCATAAACAAACATATACCTACTGAAGATAGAAAAAAAAAAAACATCACATCAGCATAATGTTGATGAATATTAACACCCGCACCAATTTTATAGATGATGTGGACCATTATGTCACGTATATCTAGAAATTCATCGATAAGCAAAAAGAAAATACTTATTAGGTAAGTAAATACATGACATTTTCAAGTATATACAAACCGCTATATAAGCAAATAAGACAAATATCCTCTCATTTGTTTTCATTAATCTAAAGAACATCATGCTGCGTATATTTTCTTAACCATTCTCTTTAATCAACTATAACTGTTCCCTCTAGGAAAGCTTAAATTACTTGACTATGAGTATAGGAATATAATAACTATATAATAATATCTCCTGTACACCAAGCATAAACGAACGAAATATATATAACTAAATGCAAAAGGATATAATAATGCAATAAAGTAGTAGCAGATAGTAGCTACCAGCTAGCAGGTATATATTTAAAGTATAAAATAGCACATAAAATGACATTGACTTACGCCAGCAATTAATCTTTAAATCCTTCCATGTTTGTTTTATACATATATTGTAGGTAGATAAATATATAGGTAGATAGGTTGATATATATATATATAATATATATATAGAATGCGATATAGACGGTATATAGCTGTATAATATAATTGAGAAGAAGAGAACCGTTTGTCTGTTATTTCTCTTGAGGATCAAATATCTTTAAGAAAATCTATACTTTATAAAACTTGACAAGGGTATAAAATGGAGCTTATAAAATCTGTAAAAATGGATTCCTTTTTATATTTCTATATTATACATATAGAAATTGTTTAGTAGGTAACATATTTTCAGTTATTATAAATATACTTTTGCAAGTAGGTTATATATATATTATATATATTTATATAGCACACTTTCTAAAAGGAAATGAATAACTGTCACCGGAAAATATTTTTTTTCTTTTTGTGACTATTTTAAATGAGGCAATAATTTAAGTAAGTGGTTTGCAGTTTTCAACTTGAAATGAGTATAATCAATGTTATCTTATGCTTAATATTTTGTTTTGCCATTTAATTATTAATTAGTATTATGGAGTTAGGTTTTACTTGCTTTTGGAGAAATTTCATTTAATTAGTTTGAATATATATATACCGATGGTACTACACCTACTTAAGTATTAATTGACATATATATTATTTATTTTGTCATTAAGAGTTGACTTTATAAATATATGTGTAAATTATTAAGCGACTACTTTGTTGATTGTAATCTCAACAACACTTAATAATTTTTACGCGAGCTAAAAATAACACGAATCGTTCAACTGTTAAAATTTACTAATTTATTAAAGCAAAAATACATGTTATTTATACTAAAATATTGATGATTTAAAAAAGATGCAAGTGCACCTGTTTGTTTACTTCAGTTCAGGTACGTGAGAATATTTATGCATCTACTGGTGAGAAAATAATAATTCACACGCGAGCTATATTGTACCTGCACGTTGTCAGCAATTATTATTTTCACACAGTATAGATGCAATAATAGCAATATAATAATTAATATTTGACTATAATAATTAATATAATAAAATAATGATAATATTTGTGTACTGTTGCGAATAACATTCGCGACATAAATACATTATAATAAATTTTTTTTTTTTAAATAAATCTTATGTGAAACATTGAAAAATGTTGGATATTTCAACCATCGCCTTCTGACAAACCCTATCCATTTATACGTAGAATTTTGGGATAGACAAATTTTTACCGCAACTTAATTTAGGATTCCCTAAATACCTCATTAAATTTCGTAAAAATATCTACATTTCAACCCTCTGTAGATAAATACGTGCGCGAGGCACATAAACATAGAATGTGCACAAATATTATTATAATATTGTCTAAATTACCGAGATATCTGTTAAACCAGAACCCTAAACAAACATTTTTTTATTCTTCTTGCGTATAACTACTTACATCCTTTTTCACAATACCCAACCTCCAACTCCATCGGTTACCTCAATAATTTCACACATTATTCAAAATACATTCTGTTCTGTTCAAATATTGTTAGATTTATATTTCGTCTTCTCTTCTTCTTTTTTATCGTTTTTGTTTTATTTTTTCATTGGTTTTTTTTTTACTTAATTTTCTGTAAGTAATATATATATGTACAGATTATATATATATAATTAAATATATATAATATATAGGTATTTAAATACATGTTGAAATTTGTGGCACAACTTTGTGTTTATGTAATTATTTTTATGATGCCGGAGAGCAAGAGCAGAGCAACCAGGTATTGTATTCGCGTGTATAAAATACTTAAAACAGTATAAATTTTGTATTAAAATATTTTAACTTGTTTTCAGTAAAGGATTAAATTAACGAAAGGAAATTATTTATAAGTTTTAATTACAATTTATTGTATTTATGGATGTACCACACCGTCAAAATTAAGCTCTTTGTAAGAATACCGAACATGGTTAAATAATATTATGAATTTATATATTATACACATTCTTAATAAATTCCATTTTACTTTTTGAGCTTATAATATAATTTAAGAGTATATTTAAAGAACGCGAAATATGAGTGTTTTTAAGTGAAATTCACAATATTACATAAAATTACCATTCCTCTTGCGTGTATTTTAATGGATTTTCAATATTACAATATAAGAATTTTACTTTTCGCACGTTAAATGAAGTGATTAAATCGATTTCGAGGCAATTTTTTTGTTTTAAACATTTTCTTTTTTCTTTTTTTTTTTTGAAACATTTCCAAAAGACTATATAATCTTGAAAGAAATCATTGAGATATTATTAATATGGGTTTATAATTGAAATACCATCACAACGAATTGTAGGTATATTACAAAATTGTGGCAGATAGACAAGACATAATCCATTTGTGATATATACTTCTCATCAAACAGTATATGCGATAGTAGCAATTAAACACTCACAGCATAAAATAGTGTTTTATTAATAGTACAATCCCAAGGAGCACAAATTGTTCCTATATGATCAATTCGTGACCTTTGAACATTATTCATTAAATGACGTCATTTTCACGTCAATTTGATGCCACTATGACGTGGTTTTGGTGCCACATTTAAACAAAAAATGACCATAGGTTTTTGAAATGATGTCAAAGTAACCAAAAAAATAAAGCATTGTAATCGTGATTTTTCTTCTTTTTTTTTGTGTGTTTTTTTGTTTGTCCGGGCGGTATATTTCTGTAGTCTGTGGACCGATTTTAATAAATAAACATTCGTTAGTCGTGTGTAATGTAATTTTTATGGTCTTGTGATGGCTCCTTCACCCTTTAAAATGAGGTTTTTTCCCTTCTTTCTTGATTATCTAGAAAACGCGTCCCACGATTTTGATTAAACTTTTATATGTTGTGAGGATATATTATTAAATTGAACAGTATTTTTACATAATATAAAAATTTGACATTTTATTCCAACAACAAGAAACTTAATTAATTATAATATTTTAATATGGAAATTTTATAAGCATTAAATTCTGCACAATATATTGCTTTTGCTTTTTTATTAAACTTTAAAGAATCAGTCTATAACACAATGATAAAATGAAGCTTGTGCCAATGAGTTGACAGCTTGTTTTTCTAAAAATTTATAGATTGTATTTCCTGCCTTAACTTAACTTAAAAAATATATTATATGAACAGAAATGAATCAACTTAACTTACAAATATTTAAGATTAAAGCATTCCAAGACAAATCTATTCAAATTATTGGCAAAAAATAAAATAAAATTCCATTTGTTATAAAACAATAATAAAAATTATCGAAATTTACTTGAAGAGTAGAGAAAACACACATTATAAAGGAAGAATAAGGAAATGTAGTTCAATTTTAACTTACTTAGCAACAAATTTTCATTTATTCCATAAATAATACGGAAAAAAAATCCAATAAAAGAAAATTTCGAAATTGTTTCGTCTTTGTTTCATAATAAAAAAATATGTTTTCAAAACAAAAAAAGAATACTGTTTTTTTTTTATTCAACTAAATAACTTTCCAAAGTAATTTGCTCGGGCTCGCACACTTTTGTTGTTATCTTTTCCGAAAGCATAATTAGCATACTTTTTAGCTTTTGTTTCAACGGCATTTATTGCTTTTAAAAGTCTACCAAAAAATAATAATAAGCCATAAAGTAATAAAGAGAATAATTTATTGACTAACATTTCTTTCGGTATTGTGTAAGTGTAATTCCCATTTTCTGTGTAACGAAAATATAGAAATATATAAGTTCCATTTCCATTATATAAAAAAAATATATATATATATATATATATATATCAAAAGCAATAAATTAATAATAAAAGTAAAGTTTTTCGGTTTTTTCTTTTATTTATTTTTTTTTATTTTCTACAGCACCGGTTTCTAACCTTCTACAATATTTTTATAGAAGGGTCGCGTCGCACAAAAATGTTTATCTCGAAAATATTTGCTTGATGTGTGTTGGTGTTCGTTTTTCTATTATTTTGGTACAACAACCATCGAGTGGATTATTTTTCTTCTTTTTTTTTTTTTTTGAAAAGCTGTACGAAATAAAACATTGTTTTTCCAAAGAATTTTATCTTGAGATCATTGCCATTCACAATAACCATACGCATTCGCATCGCATACATTTTTATAGGAAGAGAGAAAAAGAAAAAGGGTTGGTGCTTTTGTATAAGCATCATGTTTTGTAAGGCTTGTCTTTTGTATTATAGTAACTTGGCATATACTAGATTTTTGGTAGGCAGAACAGACAACAATCTTAATGAAGCAAACCCTTTTTCTTCAATATTCGTTTTTTTTTTTTTTTTTTTTATTTATGAGGAGAAAGTGTCAAGAAAGTAGGTACTTTATAATATCACTTATTTCTTTTATTGTTCGCAACGAAATAATGGACAAAATTTTGTGGTTTTACATTACTTTGTATGATGAAACCCACCATTCGTCAATGAAAATAATGAAAAACCGGGTTTATGGAAATATAAATAAATCTGTTTACATATTTAATTACTTCTGGAGAAAGTTTTATTACAGACTTTAATTAACCATAAATTCATGCAATGATAACCGCTGTGTAGTACAATAACCGAACCGCTATATTCAACTTTTAAACAATAAGAAATATTATTTTCTTTGAAAGAATTAAGTATTATATATTATATATTCTACCAATTATTGCTAAGTACATTCATAATCAATTATTCACATAATAAACTTGAATTAATAATAATAAAGAGCATATGTCAATTCTGAAATGTATTAAAACTTGAAAACTTGTAAAAATTAATGACGTGAGATATTTCTTATATAAGTATAGAATACATATATATTATATATATCTATAGTTTTTTTTTTAGTCTCAGAATTGAATTAGACACCGCGTATTAACAATTTTATTTATAAGCAACACTGTAAATCACGTTATACGGTATTTCTTATATAGTCGCTGCTATTTCTCTTAATAAATTTAACACATTTCTTACTAACGCTATAAATATCAAAGCAATTACCGCTAATTACCTAATCTTCAATATTATATACACAATGTATAGGATATTCATATATCCACTTAAACTATTTGGAAGGTACCTATTCTCATATGTTTAATCGTGTACAAAATAAGGGATTAAATATAAACTCTCTATTTTCTATTAGGTATATACGTATCATCGTAACGCAAAGAAAGAAAGAAAAAAACATATTTAAAAAAAAAATAAACGGATACAACCGCAATTAAAGTTGATTTAATAAAATGTACATTTTGATAAAAGGCTTTTACTTAAAGCTTTCCTGTTCTGTTACTTAAAATAATTCACTATTCGATTCGTTTTCTGTATCTTTTTAAGATTTCATAAATCTCTAAAACAGGAACTAAACTGAGATTGTAAAAAAAAGGGAATACATTACACTTCGTAGTCTAATAGTGAATATGCCGCACTGTGCTTCTTGAACATCTTACAACAATAGAGAGAGCACTTTCAAAACCTAGATCAATATTTCAAACAAATGCTTTTATCTGCATTACATATAGTTCCATTGTTCTGTGCATTTTCACTTCCGTTAGTCGTTTAGAAAAGTAATTGCCTTTCGTGTGTGTGTATGTGTGTGTGTGCGGTGTGTCTGAAGAAATATATAAAACCTAAAAAAAAATAAAAATAAAAGAATAAAGTTTAACTGAACAAATGCAATTGTTATGTTCAGACTCACAACATACTTCTAGAGCAATACTTACAAATGCGATTTATTTTTGCGTTAAAAATTTATGTGTTGATGAAATTTTAAAATAAGGTTATTTTTTTTATATTTTTTTGCAGAATATTAAAATTTTAAATGTACAAGAACTTGGGACAAAGTTTTTGAAAGATGTCGGGAGAATGTTCTCATTATTTATTGTTTATCAAAGCCACCTGCCTGTTTCTAAAAAAAAAAAAAACATTAACCGTGTTTAAAATAAATAAATGAAGAAAAAATTCTTCTATAATTATTCATCAATTTAGAGTTAAACCGATACAGTCAGAATCACATTATGACCAATTGAAGATAATTTTTAAATTACCATTGAATGATGCAATATGCATATTTGTTGGCATTTGTGTGTATAACTAACTGTATGTATACCTTATATATGCTTAATGTAATAGGTATGATACGGTGTTAACGACCATTCTATTACAATTAATAGAAACACAAACAGGTACTGACTGCAGTCATAAAAGTTTTCCATATTGGATACGTAGCTAACTAAATATGGATATAACATAATATAGATTGGTATGAATACCTAACTAATGCATAATACAAAATGTTTTGCTAACCAAACAAATAGTTATCGGTTGTTACAATTACACCATATTTGCCACCATAATTGGCAATTAACCCAATGAAATTAATGTGTCTGGCAGTTGGTATATAATATTTTTCTCTTATTTTTTTATTATTTTTTTTTACTTCTAGTTTAGAATGATGTCATTGAAATAGCAATAATAAAAATAAAATTAATTATTCATGTTTAATCATTTAATTTGGTTTAATAAATAATGCATATTGTTGAAATTTTAACATGGGTGGACTGGACTGACTTGGTTATATAACCAGACAAGAATTTTTTTTTATGTAAGTTTTAGAAGAAAATATATACATTCGTTTATTACACTTTGACACCTTAAGTATATTTCATAAATTTAAGTGAAATTCTTTTTAATATTTTTGTAGAAACCAACAATAAAAAAATAAAAATTCAGCGCACGCTAATATTTTAAAACATTCAGCGCGCAACGCTGAAATCTTTTATTCTTTCTCGCTACCGCTGATAAAAAAAAATTCAGCGGAAGCTAAAATTTCTGGCGCTGGCAATCCCTGATTCCAGTTCGTCTTTTTTGAATAATGATTTTTTTCCTAAAGAAATATTGGAGCGGTTTAAGAAAATGTTATGGTCTGCATTAATTTTCAGTTCCATTTATAATTTTTTTTAAAACTTATGTGTCCATTATTATGTATTTATGCCAAATTATAATTACTGTTATTACTGGCGCTAACTGAATCGATAATTTCTGCAATATTGAACAATTGAATAATTTAGAACCATACAGCAATTCTATTCAAATATAGCATATGCTGAATTGCTAATTTTCGATTTATTAAATTCAATTTTGATTAAATTGCGTTGTAGAAAATCTGCTGATGACAAAAAAAAATAATATAAAAGTAAAGGAAAAAAGGCATCACCACATAACGGACCATAAACGATTTAAAATTCACAAGAAATTTTGGTATTTTTTTTTTTTTCATTTTTTTTGTTCTCCGCTTCTAGATCAGATTTTGTTTCTCTTAGTCTCATTTATCCCTAAGGATACGTAAAAATAATGTTATTTTTTTCTCTTCGTTATACAAAAATTTTAAAATTTAATTAATAACTTGAACAAAATGGTTTTGAGTTTATTTTATACATACAATCATACATGCACAGTGGGGGGAGACGGTGTTACCCCCCCTGAGATTTGAAAAAAATCTTACCCTCTGTCGATTTTGCCGAGAATAGTATCTTTTTTCAGGTTTTGAACAGAAAATAGTATGTTTTTTAAGTTTCAGAGAACTACCCTATCTCGATTTTGGACAAAATAGTATCTTTTTTAGGTTTGGAAAAATTACCCCACTTTGATTTCAAAATTACCCTATCTCGATTTCCATTTTTGCGCGGTGTTTTGGAAGAATTTGGAAAAAATAGTATCTTTTTTCACTTTTCCAAAATACGATTTGCACTCACCGTGGTTTTTCCGCGGTATGTGGAGAAAATAGTATCTTTTCTCAATTTTCCAAAATACGATTTGGACTCACAATATTCACAATTTCCGCAAAATTTGAAGACTGAAGACCTTTTTTTTTTTTTTTTTATTTTTTGCTTGCAACTTTATTTTAAGGCCGTTTTGCAATCATCGATGAAAAAAAAAATTTTTTTTACCCTATGTTAATTTTTCAAATCTACCCCTCCCTGAAATCAAAAGCGTGTGCACCTATGCATACAACCATACTTTTTATAAAAAAATATATTGTTTTTTGTTTTTTGTTTTTTTTCTAATTTAACAAAATGTCATGAACTCTTAATTTAATATTTTAAATCTAATTTTATTAACAGACGATTTTTGCGCATTACGTTCGTCTTCAGTTTTCTATCAACCGAATTTTCCTTTCCTGAACATCAACACTACGATGACGTTTAAAAGAAATTAGCGGTGCTTTCGTTCGTAATCGCTAATGTTTAAATAAAGAAGAAACAATAGATAATTTCGCGCGGACATGAATATACGTGAATACATGAAAATATTCACAATATAAAAATAAAAATAAAAATTGTCTATTGTTCCTAGAAAGATTTGATTTTTATTTTATTAAATTATCTTATTATCTTAACACTGAATATATGTGGCTTTACATCTTTACAACTTGTTTTTTTGCAAACCTTTATGGATTTCACGGCAAAGAAATTTAATTTTATTGCAATTGGAATGTTCTTTTGTTTTTATTTATTTTTTTAGTTAAAGACCGTTAAAAATTTTTTACACTGAATTACATTTACTGAATTTACATTTATACGTAACACATGAAATAAACAGAACTTTAAACATAATAGCCAATATCATTAGGCCACCGGCTATAATAACTAATCAACTTGAAAATATTAATAAATTTTCTTTTGAGCAAATTTTTGCCAATTACTCAGATATGGCTGAGGCAAAATTGGTAGATAAAAAATAAAAAATTCATATCGTGCTTCTAAAAAAAAAAAAAAAATTCTCTACAATTTATATGAAACTTTTCTCATTAATCTCTTACCGTTTTTAATGTTTTAAAGTATAAAACTTTTCTGATTAAAATTACTTAAATATGTGATTATGCTTTCATATAATTAGACAGCATAAGTGAATCGTTGCTTTATATCGCGTACCTACTCGTATATACCATATATATTTTCTAAAAAGAAATTTTATAGCAGAATTACATCAAATTCAAATATCTAATCTTTATAATTTAATAATGACCCTTATTTTTATTTATTGTTTGTTTTTAATTTATTAAAAAGAAACTGAAGCATGAAATAAAAATATTGAGAGGAATTTTCTGCCAATCAAATATAAATTCAATAAAAAATCAAAGTACTTTTCAAAAGCATAAAGAAATAAGAAATAAATAAATAAATAAATATTTACATGTAAATATTTACTTTTCTGTTTGGCGTCCACCTTATCTTTGACTATAGTGAATGTAAATGTAGTATCTTTTTCAACGTTATAAAACGTTTTCGATAAAGAAAATTTATTAAGGAATCTATCGAATCCAATCTTTAAATATGGAAAGATTTCGATAAATTCTTTTAATTTTATAAAATTCTTTATCGATACAAAAAGAAAAAGAAAAAAAACTTTTCATCAAGGAATGGTTACTCGGGATCGGCCTCATAACACCAGCCGATGGAAAACTGAAATTGCAATTTTCACCCATATGAATGGTTAGTGTTTTAGTTTGTGCTCTTAGTGCCCACTTTAGTTCAATTTGTGCTCTCAAATTAATATGACTTTAATTATTTACATTTGCAGTTAAATGATGACAATATTGATATTTCCATTTAGGGTACAATAAACTAAAATGGAAATATCACCATGTATTTTTTGGGCATTAATCTAAGGAGCACAAACTTCAATAATGTGGTACGATAGAGGCACAAACCGAACACTAACGTCCTGTCGCATTAGTTTTTCAAAATGTGAGCATCGGCTGAGGTGACGCATTTTCGTTTTTTTTTAAAAAAAATTAAAATTACAAATTACAAAATTGTTAAGTATTAGAACTTTATGTAATGGCACAAACCAGGCACTAACCGTTGTTTACGTTTTCAGCCACCTAAATTGTTAATATCGAAAAGTCATACTTCTGGGGTGAGAAATGTGTTTTTTTGGGTATTAATTTAAGGGGCACAAACCTCAATGATGTGTCACGATAGAGGCACAAACCGAGCACTAACTTCCTGTCGCTTTAGTTTTTCAAAAAGTGAGCTGGGGTGACCCATTTTCGAATTTTCGAAAACTTTAAGTTGCTTAAAGTCGTATCAATTTGAGAGCACAAATTGAAGTAAAGCGAGCACCAAGAGCACAAACTAAAGCACTAACCATTCATATGGGTGAAAATTGCTATTTCAGTTTTCCATCGGCTGGCGCTATGAGGCCCTCGGGATCAGTTAATCAATATTCCAATTTTACCGATGAAAATTTATTTCAAAGTGTTGCTTTTAGTTAACTAAGGGCCATTTTATCAATCATGGTTTAAACTAAGTTTAAAACTTAACGAAGTTTAACTTGACAGTTCGCATACATAAAAAATGATAAATTCAGTTTAAAACACCAAAATCGGCAGTTTAAACTCAGTTTAAAGTTAAATCACGATTGATAAAATGGCCCTTAGGGCAGTTTAAACTGCCGATTTTGGTGGTTTAAACTGAATTTATCATTTTTTATCTATGCGAACTGTCAAGTTAAACTTCGTTAAGTTTTAAACTTAGTTTAAACCATGATTGATAAAATGGCCCTAAGTGAGATGAATTATAAAATAAATATTGTTAATAATAGATATTAACACCAAAGAATATCCTACTATAGAATGGATGAATGCTGAGAATAGTGCCTTTTGGAATAGTACGTGCCCACTTGTATTATTGGGAGTGACTAAATACCACCCAAAATGGTGATTTATAGCAAAAAAAATGGCCTATATACACCCAAGAGTAGCCTATTTATACTATTTTCACCCATATATATTATATATATATAGTATGTAAGCACTATTTACACCCAAATCTCAAAAACATAGCATATTATCTTTGTCAGAAACAAACAAAAAGTACATGAATGTAAAATCCCATGGGTGTGAATAGTATTGGGTATGGGAATTAAAAATGTTGATTTTTTGGTTAAAAATTGACGTGTATTTGAAACATACGCAACATTTATAATTTATTCAAAGTATGTTCCATAGAAAGCTACAACCTTCGCCCATCTTTCATGCAAAAGACGAATTCCGCGAGAAAAGAATTCCGGGTCTTTTGAAGCAATCCAGTTATCGACCCAATTTTCGATATCTGCGCGTGAAATGAATCGTTCTCCAGAAAGGGCTGACTTCATGGACCGGAATAAATGGTAATCTGAAGGAGCAATGTCTGGTGAATATGGCGGGTGGGATAGAATTTCCCAGTTCATTCCTTCTAAGTAATTCTGAACTGGTTTTGCAACATGTGATCTCGCGTTGTCATGCTGGAAAATCACCTGGTTGTGTCTATTCTTCCATTCTAACCGTTTTTTCTCCAGAGCTTGCTTCAAACGTAATAGTTGTAGTCGATAACGTTTGCCAGTGATAGTTTCACCCGATTTCAACAGCTTATAATACACAACACCTTTCTGATCCCAACAAATACAGAGCATAACCTTATCTGAATGAATATTTCGTTTTGGCTGTGATGGACCTGCTTCACCGGGCTCCACCCATGCTTTCTTTCGCTTAGGATTATCATAATAAATCCATGTTTCATCTCCAGTAATAATTCGATGTAGAACACCCTTTCGTTTTTCCCTTTGAAGCAGCATTTCACAAATGGTTTTTCGACTTTATGCCATCACGTTTTGTATTTCGACTTTTTACTTTATGCTCAAATTTTCAGTATCGTTAGAAATTTAAAAGAATAAATCACATAATGTGTACGATGTGCTGATTTTTATTGAAATGATTTGCATAATAAATTTGTTGCAATAATAGCTGTAATCATAACTAATTTATTATGGTATTTTATTCACTTTAAATTTTATGATTTTCATGAATGTAACTTGAATTTAAGTATATTTATGCTATATATTATTTCACTTCAGTTTTTTTTTTTAAATCGTTTAATGCTTACTTTAAAGAAACACTTCAACACGAGTAAGCTCAATCAATAGCACGGCTATATAAAAGATCTATTTACAGAAAATTTATATATAGTTTAATTTAAATAAAACAGGCTTTGCGATCAAATCACTAAATATAATAATCTTATTATTATATTTCTTTAAGGAATAAACAAACGTTAGAAATTGACTGAGTTATTATAGATTGCTTAAAAATTACTAAATACAACGGTTTTTTCAAATTTTCGAACTGAAAACCAAAACTGAACAAAACCAAAACCCATATATTTTGTCACAATTCCGAAACTGCGTCCAACGGTAGGCCAATTATCAAAATCCGTCCAGCCAATCCTGAGAGAAAAAAAAACCAACAAACACACAAAAAAAAACACGATCCCTATACTTCATTTTTTCCATGTAAACTTTCTTCCACACCTCGAACCCTGATTACATTTGGTTTGTCTCCTGCCGTTTGTAACTGGCCTCATATAAACGTAATGTATCTATTAAAAATACCAATTGAAACCGATAAAATGCATTTCAAAAAGAAGTAAACAATTTAATATTTAATTATATTTATTTTCATTTAACTATGTAAACCAAAAAAAAAAAAATATTCCTATTCACGTATAATAAAATTACTTCTATAAAAAAAAAAAATCATAGCAACTTTTCTACCTACATACATTACATTATAAAATTGATGTGTCATATAATTTTCTTCGTTTGCAGAATTTTGCTGGAAATACAGAATTCAATATTTTATTTCGCTAAGGGTAAAATGTGCAATGTATTTCCTGTTAGTAAACACCATATATTTATTGCATTTCCGTTTTTCTGTTGATTTCTTGTATACACATAAATATTGTGTTGATTGAAGCATATTTACACTTGAACTGAGATTTTCGAAATTAACAATTTATCATTTTCAGTTTATTTATAAAGAAAAATTGTTGTGTATTGAGTTTTAGTTGCCATATTTTCTAATTACATTGCGGCTATTACGTGCGAAAATTTAATTTTAGTTTTGCCTATTTAAACCAAATGATTGTTAATAGGTACAAACAGTTGCATAATTTGTTTAATAGCATATAATATGTATTATGTATAAGTAAAAGTATCTATAGTTATTATTTTGCTGTAACCATTTTTTCGATTTATTCAGCTTCCCTTATTCTAAATGATGTCTAAGAAAAGCTTAAGTTTCTTGTCTGTGCCGATTCCGTCAATGTTTGACCCCAACGCAAACAGATTGAAATTGTGTATGGAAAATTGAAGCGAAATGTATGAAGAATGGTAAAAATCATCATTATTACTCCATCTCCCTTATTTTAAAAGCAAAATACTTTAAATACCTTTCAATGCAGTCCAAATTGACGTATTTTTACTAAAAGAGTGAAAAACAGTAATATATAATATTAAGGAATAGCTTTAAGTAAAAACAAATTTTCACAGTTTTTCAAAGAACTATTCTGAGCCTTACAGATCTACAGATTAAAATTATCCTTTTTTTTATATAAAATATACTATTCTTCATATATTTTTCCGAAATTTTTCATACAAAATTTCAACCTTTTCGTGTTGTAGTCAAACATTGACGGAATCGGCTCAAAAAAAAAACCTAAACTATTTTTGACAATATTGTCACCATTTAGAAAAAGAAATATAGCTGGAAAAATAACAAAAAAAGGTTAAAACGAACCACCTTAATAGTTATGATGTCACAACGAACTTATATTTAACGAAATTGTTGAAATTACTGTTACTCGCCCAAATTGAAATTTTATTTTAAATAAATTTGAAATATGTTTCGACATACTATATATCATCATCAGTTTATATCAGAGGGCTGGATAAATCGATGGTTTTTTTTATACTTAAAAATAGAGATGCAACGGAACGGCATTTTTGAAATCCAGCCGGAACAGAATCCGGCCTAACCGGAATTTTAGCCGGAACTCAAATTGGCCGGAAAAATTGTGAAAAAATAACGAAATGCGAATATAAAACTACACGTGATTAAAGATTTCAATCTTGCAAAAATTGCACCAATTTTTTCCAAGTTTATGAGTTTTTGAATTCTTTATTCACTTGTAATTTTATATTCGCCTCTCGTTCTTTTTAAACAATTTCGTTTTCTTTTTCTCGCAAAACATTATTATTATTATTACATTATGCGAGACATTAGGCGCCTCTTTAATTTCACATTTTACCTATTGATTTGTACGTTTTTAGCTATTTAGTTATTTTTATAACGAAAACTAAGAATTGTGCAAAATGAAATGTTAGATTTTGAAGTATATTTTATTTTATAATAACATTTTATTTATATTTATTAGTAGTTTTGTAATGTAATTACAGCTAATATTTATAATTAAATTAATTACGAAAAAAAACAAGGTGCCAATGGATTGATAGAAAACTTCCTTTTGTAAGAAATTTAAAAAAAAACATGTTGTCGAAAAAAAGAGCAATACCGCCGACTACTATAAAGTTACTTATCTTTTTCCTTTAAAATATCAAATTAATTACAGTAATGAAAATTCAAACACTAAAATATATTAAATAATAATTTAACTAA
>JAABKK020017181.1:4250-18116 GCA_011634745.2 Catotricha subobsoleta
CAAATCTATTAAATGACAATCGTTTATGATATAGGCTTATAATACTGTGCGTCAAATTGATTCTATTGTAATAGTTTAAACTTGATGTGTAAATATCATATATTGATTAACATCTATATAAGAAATATCTAACCTGCATTATTGTTTGTAAGTTTTAATATCAAATTTTCTGTGCGGATGATATGCAATTCCGTCACGTCATATAATTTGAATGGGAAATTTTTAAAAGAATAATTAAATTTAACTTATAAAATCATGTTCTTATTTTATTGTTCATGATGAAATGTTTCTTCTTAAATAATACGAGGGCTAACCGTAAAATAAAAATAATAAATACTTATGGGTATATAATATAGACAAATATATGTTGAAGATTTTATTATAACTTCCCGATTGCAATATTTATTCATTCAATAAAATAACTACCTATTTATTTTACTATATGATAACTATTTGTAATTTTCTTCTTTTTTTTTTTAATTTAATTTTAAATATTACTAAATGTAGAATTGTAGATAGCTATCCATTTATTTATTCTTAATATATATTTACATTATATTGGTGAATTAATCATAATCATATCAATAAAGTTAATAATATACATTAAGATTATTATTTAGAGAGATAGAGAGAAAAAGAGAGACTGATAGAGAGAATATTGCACTTTGTGTTTGTTAATATAATTTAAGATTTATATTTCAATTATAAATTAGATTATAACAATATACATTGATTATTGATAATAATTATTTGATATCACTTTTTGTGAGCACTCCAAATTTAATATCAGTGATTTATTGTAAATGAATGTTGAGATCACTTATTACATTACATACATATTACACTCACGCTATACTATTTAAATAGTAATTAGTTTAGCTATGTATATTTGAATTTTCTGAAATAATTGACAATTGACAATTTTATCATCATCAATTGTAACATTTTTTTTTTTTTTTGAAAAAAATAACATTGTTCTACCACCTTGAATACCTTAGAAATGGATTCATGAAATATGGTGGTCACGAAAGTCCATCGGGAATAATATGAGGTTTTTCTTCAACAGGTGTTGCTCGATCATCATCGTGATGTTGCATAATTGGTGATGGGATATGTGTGCTTGTTGGGGGTGAGCATGCTGACATTGGTGAATTTGAATCAGATGATTGTCGTCGATTTAATGCTAAACCATTTAATGGATGAGGTAGTAGATGGGGTGCGAATGTTGAAAAATTTGGAAATGCAGCTAAGCCTCCAAGTGGAGGAAATATAAATGGATTTGGGGGATGATGTCCTGTGTTTGATGCAAAACGTTGTTCACCATTTAATAAACTATTAGCAGCGAATGGGTGTATTTCTGGAAAATTATTCTTTAAAGCTTCCAAATTGAATGGAAGTCGCTGCGTATCTGCATATAATCGTGCTAAAAATTCGGTTTGTAAACGATTTGCTGCTGAGGTTTGCTGATGATGATCATCAGTTCGATCTGTTGTAGACAGTAATTTTCGATGAAGATTTAAATTTGCGCTATGCCTGTCACGGCTTCGTTTTGATGGAAATGCTGCATTACAGCCGTCTACATTACATTTGTGTAATAGTTTTAAGTGAACATTTTGGTAATGTGTTTTTACACCGAAATGATTTTGGAAGACTTTACCACATGCGGTACATTTTCTAGGATTATCTTTATCAATTGGAACATCTGCATCACTAAACATATCATTTTCATAATCCTCGCAATTATCATCAGAGTCATATGATGGATCTTCATCAGGCGACAGTGATGGTGATCGAGCTGGGCTCAGTGGAGCCGGATTCATCATAAAACTGAGCGGTGGAAATTGATGTCCCAATAAATTACCACGTGACATCATTAATTCGTTGAAATGACTTTGTGATAGGTTTTCTAGTCGACGTAACGCACCTCCATCAATTTCATCATTTTTTTTAATCTGACTTATATCTGCTCGAGATTGATCATCCAAGGATTTGTGATCATTGTTCTTAGTTAACGCCACCGGACTATCCTTGTGATTAGGTAAATCTCGAGGCGAATGTTTTGGGTTTTCAATAATTTTATTATTATTTTCATTTATTAAACTATCTTCTTCAATTTTATTTCGTTTTCGTGACAAATCTAATGTTAAGTTTTCCGGTTCTTCATCAATCGGTTCTATTGGTTCTTGTTTAATAATAGCTTTATCAAGTTCATCGTTAGCATTAAATGCTGGTGTTATTGGCGGTGATGGTATTATTTTAGAATTAGCAGTACCATTATTGCGTTCTTCAGATCGTGCTCTTTTAACAAGTGCTTCCGGTTCTTCTTGTACAGGTTGCGAATAGTTCATATCAATTGAATCGTTGTCGTCTGACATACTGTCAAGTGTACTCATTAATGGAATCGAAAATCTTATTGGATTTTGACTTTTTCGTTTACGTTTATTTATTGTCTGTGAAACGTTTGAATCGTCTTTCATACTTTGTGAATCAGTAATACTAAGTGAATCTTCATTGCTTTCGAATCCACTATTGCACTCTTCTACATCTGATGGAGACCTTTTTGGTATTTTATTGGTTTTAGAAATACTAAAATCTGTAGGTTGAACGTTATCATTATCATTATCATTATTTATCTCAACCGAATCGTTATCATAATCATTGGTTTTATCCTTACTTTCATCGTGATCGTCTTCATCACCAACAACCACTATACCTTCTTCGTCATCATCATCATCATCATCTTGAATACTGCTTCCATCCGACATAGAAGTTTTCATGTCATCATGATGGTATTTGTGGTGCATCATTTCACTTCCAGATTTGTAATCGAGCCCCGATAAAGCTGAATGACGAACATCTGGTGGTGGTGTCAATAATGGGAACGGATTAAATGGATGAATACCTCCAGCCATTAAACTTGGAGGCTGTAATAAAATTGGATGAGGTTGAGCACTGCGGCCATCATGTGGGGATATCTTTCGCCTTAAATGTGGTGAATGAAGCTTTGGATTCGGATTAGCGCTATGACGATTTCTGGATCGTCTCGAGCTAAACATCATACTACATCCTTCAACAGTGCATTTATGCATCTCTCGTAAGTGAACAGCAGAAAAGTGAATTTTTAGAGCACCTTTATCACAAAATGTTTTTAAGCATACGTTGCATTGAACCCGTTTTTTTCCAGTAGCAGGATTTATAAACTGAGTACCAAGATTAACTGGTACTGATCCCCACTGCCTTTTAGCTGGTGATTGAGGTTTCCTGATTTGTGATGATGGTGGTGGTGGAGGTGGTGCTGGAATTGAGGTAGATGATGGTAATCTTGGACGCGACGTATGCGTTTGCAATGACTTTGGACTTCGGCTTCTTGAGTCCCGACTTAAATTTAAAGCACTATGATGATGATGATGATGATGATGATGATATTGATGATTATTAGGTTCTTCTCGTGATTCATTTTTTGGTTCTTTACGCTCCATCGAAGCAGAAGTCTTATTTTTGGGCAAGTTTGCTGTATTATTCATTAAATTTGAAAATGATGAAGCCATTAAACTAGCTGCTAATGGATTCAATGAACCTTGCAAAGAAGTTGGCTGTGGTGGCAAATGAAATGGTAGATGGTGGCCACTCATCGCCATATTCATCAAACCAGCTGCATGATTTGGTAGTGATGGTTTGTCATTACAACCACCAGATTCTGATAATCTTCTTCTAGCTGCTTGGGCTGCGGCAACTTGCTGTAAATGATGTCTTTCTATTTCAGGACTTAATCTTGTTGATGGATGTGTTTGTGGAAAAGCAGCCAAGCCGGCTCCTAATCGTCGAAAATCAAATGGTTGCATGTTCTGCAAATGATTTAGTGGACTTGATGAATTAACTAAAGCTGATGCCATAGTTGTTGGTGAATGATTATTATTTAAGCTAGCGCTACTGCTGCATGGTGATGATGATGGACTTTTGAAAAAGTTATTTAGATGATTTGGCGGTAGTCCAGCTGCAAGCTTTTGATGCATTTGACTGGACAATTGTAATTGAGAATGGGCTAATGATCCCAAATGCATATTCATTGGATGTGCGGCTAGTCTAGGTGGTGACGGCCGTCTACTAGGAGACATCACCATCTGTTTCTGAAGCGATAAAAAATTTGTTATCGATTGATTTGCTTTGTGGAACTCAAGTAGTTGTTGATAGCTTTGCTGCTGTTCCGCTGACAGTGGTTCCAAGTGTCTACTCATTTATTTTGAGTGATTTATACTTTTTGTTCGGGTTGGTAATTTCATGGTTCTTTGGTTAACTTGGTTTTATAAGCAGTTCTCCGTATCTGCAAAAGAATATAACAAGACATTATTAATTGAGAAACACTATAGTTACTAAAAACGGTTACATATTACTTAAATACAAATCTAAAATTGGTTTTTATTTTCAAAGGTATTTCGATAAATAGATGAAATTAGTTTATGTCGACATAAGGGATGATTCGTCATTTTAATTTATTCTTTAAATATAAATTGAATTATTAGTCATGCCCATCAAATGACATATGGCTGACGGCTAGAAATTGCTTTTATTGGTTTTAGTAATCATGTATTTTGTTGTAATTTAGCAATATAAATTTGAAAAGAAAATCTTCAACGGAAATGACTAATCCAATGCACTTGTTATTATTTCTTTCACCTCGCTTGCTATTTATTTATTTATCGCATTGTCAATAAATAAAATACGGTAAAAAGACTGTTAAAATTGAACTGAAACACAGCATAGCATAAGAGATCCTTTTATGTTACGCTGAAGATATTAACTGACCTTATGGTACTCTAATTAAATGCTCTTAAATTTTAATAATAGTTATATTTTTATAATTATTAATGTTTTATATACTCCTTCTATATTGCATTACAATCAGTAATATTCATCTCTTATAATATTTCATGTTCCGTTCGAAAATAAATGCCTTCGATATAATTTTATTTATGTTGTTGTAAATTTTATAAGATAAGTAATAAAATTACAAAAGACATCTAATTAAAGACATTTTTGTCTGCTGACTTTATTTTCTTCCTTTCAAACATAAAAATGCTATTAAAATAAATAACCAGTTATTCATTTCTGTAAATGATTATAAAATAATGTAGAAGAAGAGGAAGAAAAGGTGATATTTGTATTATTTCTTGGTGTATATTTTGATATATGATTTTAGAGCAAAATAGGTCTAATACTTTCGAATTTTATTTCGATAATGTTGTAAGTATAACAAATTTATTACCGATACTTGGACAGAAAAAGAAATATTTTAGTAGGTTTGCACATATATCAAAACCACAAATTATATATTTTATTATCTACTATTGGATATTATAACATTCATTTCTTTTATACATAATTATATTATGCTCCGCAATAACATAAACACTTGGCTATCAACTCAAATTGAATATATCCATATATAATAATATTATGAAACTTGAGATGTTTTCAGAAGCTATGGTTACATCTTACATGTATAACATAAACAGTTAAAGGCAAAGGGTTGTATTAACAAAACAATAGGAACGAAATGCTCTTAAATACATCCCAAGAGAGATTGCCTTTCTAATTGAATCAGCTATTAAGAATCGACAAACAATACAATCTATATTAACTATGCTATTGTAAAAATAAGGTAAGCACAATTTACTGATAGTATGAGTAATATAAATATATATATATTATAATAGATGAATTTTCTCTTCTTTTTAAGCAATTGGAAATGTTAGAATGAAATTGAACAAGTGGAATAAATGAATTGAACATTTTTGTATGCAATATGATAAAATGAGAAATATTTTTTTTTTATCATAAAATATTGTTTTGAATTAGAACTAGATATAGTGTTTCTGGTAAAATAAATAAATATTTTTCGCCGTAATTATTAGAAAGACGTTAAGTGTGCAATTATATGTATGCATAAATTGTCCAATAGAAATTTTGGATATATAATTTCTTTCCAGTGAACTTGATAATTGTGCGGTTGAATTTAGATTATATGATTTCAACTTAACATATTTTATTTATAACTTTGAAAACGTTAAATTTGTACGATATTTGATGGATGATTACGAGTAATAATAGGTGAAAAAAATTGATTATTAATAGAACAAAAATTATGCTAATGATAAAATGCTCGTCCCCAGTCAGACAATATTAAATTGTATTTGAACACATTCATGGTCAACACAATCGGTATGTGAACCAGGTATAGGGCACGCTCTTAAATATTTACCAAATAAATAGATCAAAATTAAGTTGTATACGATTTAATAAATACACAAAGTAGAGTAAATAATCATATTCTTGATAAACAGGTGTACAAAAGCCAATAAAAGGGGAAATATCTAATTTAAAATTATGCACGCCTATATGTTACTGTATGTACAATCGAAATTATATACAAGTTAAACTTTACTGAATTTCATCATCAAACAAAATAACAACATGGTTTTGTATACAACGTATATTTTAAACTACCAATATATAACAGCAGAAGCTTATGCAAACAATTCCACTAATTAAATCAAGATTTTATGCTTCTACGCGCAAGTTATTTAAAATGAAAAAATTCAAGTCATTGTTGTAGTTTATGTGTGTTGTTTTGTGTGTAGGTATATGATTTTTCTTTAACAAAATAAGAATTTATATATTGCTGTTACTGACAATGAAGTTACCGTTTTTTTTCTTATTTTATTTGTTTTTTTTTTTTTTCGTATTTATATTTACAAAGCATAAGTACATATAAATTTTTACCAATTTTAATACCAAACAATAGTAACAATTTGAACAACACAATTTATTTGAAATGTTGACAAATCATGCGAGTCATATAAAAAAATATTTTTATATTAAACATGACCGAAAATTACACAATTCATTTTAAAGAGAAAAAAAAAACTTTTTTTTTTCGTTCATCAATGACAATAAATCTTCGAGATCTATATAATAGACAATCGCGTCAAAAGCACAAACATGTCTTAAAATAAACAATAAAATCTCGTTAAATATTGTTATAATATTTTTTTTTTTTATTTTTTTTTCATATCAAATTATATGTGGCTAGGTATTTATATTTAATATTACCCACTCTACTCTCTACAATGTCTCTGTATATATATATATATACTCAGTACTCAGTACTCGTAAGTATATTTTTCATTTTTCTTTTTTATAAAGTTTAATTTTTTTTTTATGGTTTTGTGTCAAACCGAAGACTCGCACATTACCGTATTTATTCTACATGTCTACTTGTTACTTGTTTAAAGTGAGTAAATTTAAATCGAAAAAAAAAACTCCAAAAATATCCAAACAAAACTCTTTTAACTCTTTTATATTTTATAATAAAAATAAATAAATATTATGCTGAATAATAATAGGAATAAGAAAGAAAGAAAAAAAAAACGTCCATTCGAAAAATATTAAAATAGTTGTTTACACTTCATTGGTTGTCTGCTTCTTGATACAAATTTATAAATAAGTGTATTATTTTGCTCGATTGATAATATATTATAAAGTTTTTGTAACTCATTTAAATATAGATTCCATTCTTCTTTGTCAGAGTGGTTTATGTCTTTAAGGAGGCTTATTTTCTAGGCACTTAGAAGTGCTAACTTTGATGATTAATTCATTAATGTGCGGTTTAGTCATTATATTTTATGAATAATTTTTATGATGACCAAGTCAATTAGAACAGATTGAACGAAATAGGTACATTAACTTTTTTTTTTTTTTGGTTGTTAATATCATTAATTTGGTGTTGGAATATCGGATTTCAAAAAAATCGTTATCATGTTTAAAAAACATTGTTTATATATAGTTATATATAGTTAAGAAAGTGAAGGTATATTTTGTTGTTGTTGTTGTTGTTGTAAGCAAAGTACCCAATTACATATTCAATTGATAAAGTCCTCGACATGAACTTTTATATTAACGTTGGTTATAAATATATTCAAATTATTAAATCTATTCTTATAATATTATTGAATTTTGCATACCATTGAATAATAATTGAATAATAAAAAATATTGTCAGTTTGTCACAGTTGCCTTGTCACTTGATTGAAGGTCAATTTTATTTTAAATAAAATCATTTTATGTCGATTATATAAAATGTTTTTTTTTTTTTTTGAATGTGTGCGTGTGTGTTATTATTACAGAATACAGATAAATGTATAAAAAAAATATTTATTTTGTTACAATTACAATTTAGAATATATGACAATAAACAAATTCGCGTTATGTAATATATATTCACTCTTCATAATGTTAGAGAGGCAGCAATTTGTAATCTTATTTTTAATATTTATTCTCAAGACATTGCATAAGTTTATAAAATTAAATACACAAAATAAAAATCAACAAATAAAAGTGTGCTGAGAGATTAAAAATATTAGCAATACCAATTAGAAGTACATTGCGAAATTTCGATGAAGAAATTCTCAAACGTAATAAACGATGATTCAACTATGTTTACTTATCACAATATTTTGACATCTTTGGATAATTTTCTAGTTTAAAGAAGTTTTCAATCAAGTTAAAATAATGTTGATCCTAAAACTCTGAATTTATGTTTCGCGAGGCGAACAACAGTCAGTCAATTGAAAGATAAAAGGTTTCCAAAACTTTATCAAATTATTTAAATAAGTAAAATGCAAGTTAAGAATTCAGTAAAGAAAACTGTTAAATTTTGAAAGTAAACTAAATTAAGTACATTTTTTTTTAACCAGGAAGTTTCTTTTTGATCAAATTAAATTAAATTTAAAATAGAAGTAAGTATCGCCCTATAAAATATAATAAGTAATAATAAAATGTCTAACTGATGAATAAATTATAAATTAACATAAAATTTTAATTGAAATACGTGCATTATAATAACCAAATCTTTACGGTATAATAATGCATTTAATGTATTAATAAAAGTGTAAGAACTGTGTCTGGTTACTATTTTTAATTCAGATCAATTTTATATGAAACGTTTAAAAATAAAACATTTTCAATTTACTATTAATATATCAATGAAGTCACCGTGAATGTATTATATTTGGGTGAATTATTTATTATTGGAACGCACATAAATTTTGGAATATTCGCAAACACTTTATTATTATTATTGTTAGTGGTGGACTGGGGAAGAAGTGCTCAGATTTTCTAAGTATGTAATGCATGTTCTCTTGTTATATATTTACATAATAAATAGTTACATATAATTTGAAATTGGTAAAAAAAAAATTATTTTCAATAAATTAATTTAATTACTTTGAAATTCATATAACGTTTTTAATTCAAATTTTTAAATAATTCTTTATATTATTTCTTTAGAATTATTATTTAATACTTATATTTAAAAAAAAAAAAAAAATTTAAGTTATAAGCAGAACATTTCTTCTTCAAATCGCGGATCCGCCACTGTGGATTGTATAGCCAAATAAAAAATGACAATAGAGTTAAAAATAATGTTCAATGAAAATTAAATAGGATTGCTTAATTGAATCATCGTTAATTTTCATCTAAAATTTAGAAGAAAAAAATTCTTAGTAATAATTCGTTCATTTAAAAGGTGATTCATATCAATATTTTTGAAATATGAAAATAGTGTTAATCCTTTCTTTCATGGTGAAACATTAAATAGTAATAGCAATATATCGTTGAAACAATTAAATAACATTAAATCTTTGGTGTTTTAATAAATAAATCATTTGCTGTTTGAAAATGAACAGTTTTTTTTTAATATTTTTTTTTACTCTATAAGACAATTTTACAATATTCTCAAGAATGTTTCATTGTTAGGCTTTTTTTTGGGAAAAAAAAAATTATAAACCATTTAATTCATTTACACCGCGATATTTACTTGATATTGAAAACGTAAATAACAGTCGATATAAAAAAAAATTTATCAAATTATAATAGTTTAAATATAATTTAGCTTACCCGAAAAAAAAAATATGTATATATATATGAGCAATAGCCAGCAATAAAAAAATCTAAGTACCAGGAAAAAATAATTAATTTACGATTTCAGTAATGTCAATTCGATTAAGCGTCGTAATTACTATCAAGCTATATAATAAACTAATCGTGCAATATTCGACCTTCATCGATAAATGCTAAAAAGTATTTAATAATAATAATAACAATAATGACGAAGTAAGTATATATATAAGTACTATTGTGTCGGTCTTTGAGTATACAAGGCATCGTTGTTGTCTGTGGTGAAGTAAAGAAGAAAAAAAAAACCGACATAAAATCCAATAATTTTCTGAATCTATATATGCGACCGTCATGTATAGTTTCGTAAAAAGGTAGATAGGATCATATATAAGTATATATATATATATATATATACGTTATTACATTGTTATGTGACGGTTTTCTACGCTATAATATTGTATAAACTAAACATAATGTGTTGAAGAATGTCACACGGCCAAGCCAAGTCCAATCACTATAAATTAAAAAAAAAAAGAAATAATAATAATAATAAAAACATAAAAAAAAAAATTACAACAACACAAAACCGAGCCATGACAGTGAATGACAATACAAAATTTATTGAAATTCTGACTAAAATCATTTAAATGTGAGTTTTTATGCTCAAAGCAATAACATGTTATTATATTGATGGCTTTGATGACGGTTTTTTTTTCTCGTTTTTCGTCGCTGTTAAAAGCATTTTTAATGACTAAATAGGATGACATGAGGGATATATACGGCGTTTCTTTTTCTTCGTTGTCGTCGTTTTTTCTTTCTTCTTTTTTTTTTAATTTTAATTTTGTCATAAACGTGTGTATATGTCAATTTTAAATGGCTTGTCCGTAGTTACAAACAGCCATAAATAAATATGACCGACAAAATCATTAAACAAGAATGTTAATTTATATTGTATTTTGTGTACCTTGCTCTAGCGCTAGGTATGTAGTTTTTTTTTTTTTTTTTTTTATTATTACCAATTAATTGTACTTACAATTCATATCTTAAATTCAATTCGATTAAAATGTTTTCAATAAATATGATTGATGTGAGTAGGTATCTATCTAGAAGATATATCAACGTCATCGAAATCATATTTTTAATAAAATGTTTATAATTTCTTAAGTTGAATAGTGAAATACTGAATGGAGATATTAGAGACGTTAGTTGTAACTAGCCAATATTTTCTGTTACTTACTTACATAGCTGAATAGTTTTTATGTGTACTTTAAGTGATGACTGATGACAGTGTAATATAATTAGCTGAAATGCTATCAATTTAAATAGAAATTATTATTTGATATGATGTACAATGTACTCATAATGTCGTCTTCATCGAAATCGATAGAAATATTTCAAAACAGTCAGACCGAATTTCTATTTTAAAGTGCAAACACTACGAAGCTCTTAAAGTTTCGAAACTTCTATTTCAAGACTGAAATATTTGCTCAAATACAAATATGTGGAATTTTAAAACTGTTAAAAAAATTCTCACTTGAAACCAATAAGTAGAAAAAAAAATTTTTTTTTTGTAATTCTTATAATTTATTTATTCCTTATTACTTTACTTGACTGAACTTGTAATTACTTACTGCATATTTCTGTGTGAAATAAAAATAAAAAAAAAAAAAAAATTATAATAATGCCTAATAATTAGAAAAATGTGTACAGCGCAACCTAAAAATTTTCAAGAATTATTATTATGTTTCTCTGTTATTGAAATTTGATTGATCGATCATCTATGCGCGCGATATGGCCTTCTTGTAAATTATCATTACCGCCATTTACCAATTTTCGGTAACATATTGTATTAGTACTTCTACTTGGTAATAATTTTATATTGTCATCATAAATATTGTTATTACAATTACGTGGCATAGTCAGTTGAGTTGTGTTCCCATGACATGAAAACAGTATACATATATGTATACATATATATATTTTTTTTCTAGCTAACTAAATAATAATGTTAGCCATTTTTTTTTTGTTCAAATTAAAAGAGAATTAATAATTTAGTAGAAAAATTAAAATAATTTGTAGTGCAATAATTATTTTTTTAGTCCTCTGGTAGTGACCTCTAATCTTACTTATATGAAATTTTGTACCTAGCCATAATTTTATTTAGTAAAAGACAGTTTCATGTTTTCAATATTATACCATACTCTGGATATTTTGCTACAAATGCTAAAAAATCAAAAATTTCCATTAAAATTTGAAATGAATTTAAAGAAATATCCTACAATTTTAAATTAAATGTTATTTTATTTTCGATTAAGAATCTTTCTAATGGTGCGTCTGTGTTAAAAATCCTTACAAATCTTACAAACCTTACGTCATTTTAGTTGATGTTTTATCATCTGTATAGAAGATTCGTTTAACAGAAGATGAACTTAAAACCTCATAAGAAGTTAGGGAGTTTTAATTTTATATCTATGGTTCAAACGGATATAAAAATTTGTTGACCATGAAAAAACCATAAAGTGTACCAAATTTTTGTTACAAATCGTATATTTAAATTATATCAAGGTATTTGACATCAAAATTAAATTTTCGAAATATATAATTATTGTATAATTTTTGTATATTTTATTTTGTTACAATTTATTTATGCATCGTTCAAGTAAAACCATCACGCTCAAAGTCCATTTAATCGATGTGCTTGCGGGCGTAATACTAATAAGTGCAAGTCAGTAACCTGATTGTTAGTTATTGATTTTATTAAAACATAAAGAACAGCAGGTATCAATGATATTGTTTATTGAATTCTATTATTTACACAACGCTATATAATAATTTACTATTTAGACTTTGAAAGAAAAACCAAAAAAAAAAAACTCGAAACGAAACTGTAACAATTAATCAATATTATTTTCTTATATTAGAACAGCTTTTGTTCAAATAATTTTAGTTCTTTTAAAATTGAAGTACTTGAAAAATGCGAGATCTTAATCATTAAAATGATTAAATTTGATATTATTGGTAGATTTTCATATTCAATTATATATCGAAATTAGCATTTTGAAGTAATGATAAATTTAAACCAAAAAAAAAGCCTAACTTTGAACAAGAATAAAAGAATTCATAAGCCAAGCAACTAACAACATCAAACAACTAATTCACATAAAAATAATCCAATAGGATTCAAAATATGTTATAAAAGTCATAGCCATGGTAATAATTTATAAGTAAGCAAACGACGACACAATTCCAAAGAATAATTTTTCTATAATAAATTGTTATTGATTCTCGATAACATTTAATATCAAATATATGGTAGTTATTTATAAATAATAAAGCAGAAAATAATTTCATTTATTCATATAAATCTTTGAAAAATAATAAAACAAACACATATATTTATTGCCTATTTGCCGATAGGCATTACCTTGCCAGTTCGGTCAATGAGTAAAAAAAACTAAATGAAACGTAATTTTTCATCAACAACGAACGCGCCGCTCTCTAAACAAATTTTTCTATGAAAAATAAAATCTAAAAAAAAAAACTGATAATACTTACGTATTGTGTAATTTTTCAAGGTGTCTTTATATAAATTGAATATATTTGCTATTTACTTCTTTTCATATGCTTAACGCAAGCATACATTTTATTCCGGTAATTTATAAATACCAATCATGTGGCTACATGTAGCTTGGCAATTAATTTCACAAAATTACGTTGAATAATTTTTGTCTTGGTTCTGTTTTTTTTTTTCACAATTATTTGCTTAACAATGTTTAAAGTTTTAATATTTTCATTATTTAGTGTGTACTGTGTCTGTTGTCTCTTATATAAGCGCAATTTGTATTACCATTATACAATTGAAGTGAAGATTTAAAGATAAAACTTGGAGAAAGGATTTGGTACAGTACTTTAC
>JAABKK020017192.1:4089-20020 GCA_011634745.2 Catotricha subobsoleta
CAACAAAGACGATAAAATATTAATCGTCTTATTTTACATTTATATCTTCATAAAATTTCGTTAACCAGCACACCATATCAAATATATTATTCATTGTCCTCTTCAACTTATACAATAATTATATTGCATTCAAAATATTCTCTCCGTCAGTTCGATATCTCAGTTAGTAGGTACACTGCACATATTTTTAATATTTTCAGAAAAAAGATCTAACCCACTCACGCTTGCGCATTCTCTGCATACCATTTTTTTTTTTTTTTTTCGTTTCTTATTTTGGTTTTCTTATGTTGCCTGTTGAACAAAATATATATAGTCCTCATCCTCATAATACAAAAGAATATGACAAAGACGCAAAAAGAGATAAGAATATTATGGAATCTTTATAAACAACCACACAGACTTTATACAATCTTCGTGCACTTGCGCATATGAATGCCGATTAAAAATTGTTGGTAAACTATTGAATCGTAAAACCGAGTGTGGAAAGAGTACAACCATAGCATATATTTTGGTACACAAATCTCATACTCTGTATATTTTCTCAAAAAAATATTTATAATGTCTTATTCACTTGTTAGTTAAGATGTTAAAAGTAAACCAAAACATAATAATAAAAATATAAAATTGTGTGCTGTGTGTTTAGTATATAGTTGTTGTATAGTAGTGACCGCATCGCACAGTGCTTCGTAATATAAGAATAAGAAAGAAGATTTTTGTTTTTTTTGTTTTTTTTTTTTGAGAATAAAACGTATACTTAATAAGTAAATATTTATAATCAATATTGAATTTAGTGAAGTTCCTGAAATGTGTGTAAAATAAAATTAGTATTATTTTCATTGTAAATATTTTTGTGCAACTAATTATATACTTCCTTAGCGGAAATTTAAAGAAAATAATTGATTAAAATCAATTAAGTCTTCGGGTATTGATTTTTTTTTTACTCATTTTGAAATTACTTAATTGGATAATTTATATTTGTGTGATTGTGAAATGTTTGTATAATTAAAAAACTGTGCCGTTGACATACGCATCATATATATTTCTACATTCAAATTGATATCATCTTCCTGAATGAATAAAAAAAAAAAAAACTATATATAAATATATATTGCTTTTGAGCTGTGGATTATATTGTTTTATTATTGTATATACTGATCAATTCAAATATGTTCCAATAGATGAGAATAAAAAATATCCTACATGTTTTATTCAAACATAAAAAGGTGCTAGATGAATACTTGCCACACTTGCCTTTCTTAATTGGATTAAAATAAATAATAAAATGTTAATTGGAAAGAGGAAATGAAAAATCACCCCAATTCCAGGATTTTCAAACATGCTATACATTAAAATGTCTGAAGTTCTGAATACATATTAGGTTTATTGATTGAAAAATAGCTTCGTTACATTGATTTCAAACCTGAGTATTTGATAATATTTTACATTAAAATTAATTGTACATTTTGGGTTTGTTTGTTATCGATCCTAATTGTGACAGTTATCTTATATTGTATATTTCAAAATATATATGGTTTCAACAATCACTTCCCAATATATAGTTTATTTGTACACACCTAGAGTGAATACTACGGAAAGAATACTCGAAATCTCTAAAAAATGAAATTAACTTTATAATAAATAAACCAATATATAAATCAATATATGTTTTTTTGTTTACTTATATAATAACAACATTTAGATTATTATTTGCAATTACACAGAGAATTATCTAATTGAAGGCCACGAATTTAACTTCTATTTTTTTTATTATTAGCATTTATTCAATTTCACATTTTATCACTAATGTTATTAGAAAAAGTAGACACACGCGAATATAATTCCACATTATTACTTATTGATATGGTTTATATATTTCCCTTATAAAAAAAAAAGCGAAAATTTAAAAAAAATTGATTTGTTATTGTTGATTTGTTAAACTAATTCATTTGTTTATTTCGAAGGGAAAAAATAACTAAATGCTTCTTATCAATCGTTTTTATATTGTTTCGTTGTCAACGGCATATTCTCACTATCACAGCGCTCCCCCTAATATCATTTATAAAACAGACATACGCTAATCAGAATTATCTCCTTATTATTATTATTATTAATAATTTCTTATTTTTAATTTGATTAAAGTTAAATTCAATTTATTTTTGGTTTTGCTAAAAATTAATAATTTGATTATAATTTTAATTCGTCATACAATGGAAATGACTTAAATTTTTGTTAATTTTTTCTAAAACGAATAATTAAAAATATTAGATGCAGTTCAGTGCCATGACAACCATGATGATCGCAATCGAATATATAAAAATAAATAATTGAATAACTAAGTACTTATACTGCCATTACAGAATTGTGCATTATTTTTAATTCTGTATAATATGTATTAAAAATAGTAATAAATGTCAACAACAAGATATAGAAGAGAAAAAGTTTTAATGAGTGAAAATGTTATCGATATTGTCAATATTATGCAACTAATATTGTATACAAATTTAAGTGTTTTCTTGAGTGGATTATAAAAGTTTGTTTTCTTCTCTCTATATATATATTTTTTTATTTAAATTGAAAACTGGCCATTTATACAAATTATGTGTTCAAATAAATTAGTCACATGGAAAAATGTTATATCATTATGATTATTATTATTATTAAAGGACATAAGTCAATGCTTCAAATATAAGATTTGTCGACGCATCCAAAACAAAAAATTGGTAAAACGACTTCCAGAAAATTAATAGAAAATGCCAGAGAAAGAAATCTCGTATCATGAACAAGTACAAGTGCATCCATTTCATCAGCCAGCAGCAGCTACATCTATTATTCATCCGAGTTCGGCTGCAGCGGGTGCATATCCATCATTACAATTTCCATCAGCGTTTGTAGCATTTCATACATCCCAAGCAGCGGCACATCCATCAACAACATCTTCAACATTAATTGATCATCATTCGCATCATTCGCATTTACATCATAGACAGCAACAACAACAACAATTAAACCATCGTCAACAAATTCAACAACAAGAACAACAAATCAATCATCATCCACATTCACATCTTCATCATTCATCACAACAACAACAACATGAATCGCCGGCTACTGCCCGCTATTTATGGGATCCGACGGGAGTTGCAGCAAATTTTCATCATCCGACGGCGCATGGGTAAGTTAATAATACCAGAATGTTTTTATTTGCTTTTTTCTATACCGTCAAATTAACAACAATGTTAATAATAATATTCATGATGTAATTTTAATAAAAATATATATTAAGGGTCTATTACATCTTATTAACAATTTCTCTTTGTATACGAAAATAATCCAAACAATAGTTTATGAAATATCTTCGATTAAACATAGAAAGTTCAGTGTGTATAAATAAGCTAATGTGCTTCTTATTAACGTTGACAACGTTCATATCTATTGGATTGATTAACTAAATATAAAATTAGAAATTTGATCTATAATTATTAAAAAACTATTTGATCATATTTATAAATATAGGTTTTGTTGAAAATAATTATAATTTCACAAATTAATGTTATTAAAGATTAAAGATTTTTAGTAAAGTAAAAGCAGTTATTCATTTACGTTTATATCTGGTATATTAAAAGATAATTACTATAGTATTGCAGTCGCATGTTTAATGGTTTAGTTTGAATTAATAATTCTGCTAGTTGTTTCTAATAAAATAGGTAGGTATACATTTTTGAACATTGTTCATAAGTATCAAATCGGTAGCTGAGTTATTTATAAATAAATGAAATACTTACTTATATCTTGTTTATCTAAAGCCCATACCACATAAATGTTTCTGAAAAATTTACATGAAAAATTGTATAACAAGAGACGAGCGAGGTAAATGAAAAATTGTATATGAATGAAGAGTTCGAAAAATGATTAATTTGACAATTTTTCCACCTAATTACTTAAGTTAAACAACGTTTCACGTTTGAAATAATATTGGAAATAAACTTCAATAGTATTATTATTATTATTATTATTAAAGTGTAACGGAGTCTCATGGTTTGATCAAATAATATTGGCTGATTATTAAAATAATCATTTGAAATAAATTTTTGAATAAAATCAGTGCGATCTGTAATTGAATTTCATTTATAATTGCAAGCAAGACGCATTCAGGAGAAGCATAAAAAATGTCTTTACAAATATATACAAATATTCTGTATTTAAGTTACTCAGAAAATGGATATCAACAACTTTTTTAAAAAAAAACTATATATATTTTTTTTTAATTGTTTTATTTTCTTTATTTCAATTTTAAAATAATTAAGTATATATTTTAGCCTATTTTTATATGTAAATTGGTTTTTGAAATAAGAAAATTGAAATAGAAAAAAAAACATTCATTCTACAAATGAGTTGTTAGGAATAAAAACTCACCCAAAATCGTCACCAATTTTTTGTGAAAATTTTAATCGAACGAAAGAATATTGTGCAGAAACGTTTCTGTAGTAAAAGATGCAGACTTAATCTTTGTCTAGAATGTCCACTTCGTATTTTTGTGATGAAAATGATAAGAGAATTTTAATTCCTGACGAATCAAAAATGTTTATCAGTATCTGATTATAATTATTGTAAATTTAAAATGCCAGGAGGAAATCTTCTCGTAGTTGTATCCTAATCTGTATTCACAACTCTCATATCTAATTTGACAACTCTTTTCAGTTGTAAAATTCAACAAGATCTACAAAATTGTCACAATATTAAGATAGTGTTTTTATAAAATCGGTAACAATTTTTTCAATTCAATTCTTTATTCATTAATTTTTTGTTTTAACATGAAATTATTGTGAGATATACAATTATTGTAGTTTTTCAGCAACTGAAAATTATTATTTACGAGTTTTCTTTTTATTTTAGTGATAATTTTAAATTTTTTAAAGGGTAACAATCTTTAAATTCAGCTTACCGTTGAGAATTAAATGAGTACTTTGTATTTGCATTAGCCAAGAAAATATTAATGCAATTCATATTACATATTAAAGCATGTTGGATATTTGGAAATTTTTGAATATATTTTTGAGCCCAAGTCCACGTTCACAAATAAATAACGATAAGCTCTAGCTATTTATGCGGAGTCAGGTTGTGAAAATTCAAGTATGAATTGATGTAAGTTCTTTTAATCCGGAATATCATATAAACATTAGTAATTACATGAACTAAATGCTTATTATATGTTCGATATATCCAAAAACGTAATAAATTATTTTCAATACAAAAACTATTTAATCTTATTTCAGTTATTTTTAAAGCAAATTTAACGTGAAATTGCTTAAACTAGATTAGAATAACGATAGTGAAATTATACATCAAAAGTATAAATTATGGTTTTATCAATATGAAATGAACAATCGTTACTGGTCATTTCCTCAATTTGAAAATGTTTTAATAAAAAATGCTCTAATACCGCCCTTCTCCCATTAATTTAAAGGAACGCGCTTGAAAGATTCACGTACAATTGTAATCGATAACGTTTGTATGTACTGTACATTGTAAACGTTTCTGTTTAAAGTTTATTCCCTTTAGAAGTTATTTGTTTGCGTCCAATCCGCTTTTTATAATTCTTATATTTACTTCATTAGATTAATTAAAGAAAAAAAAAAGTACCGATTTTTTTTCCAACTTTGTAATAAATAGTGTGAAATAAACTTCAATTGTTTAAATATCAAAAATAAGAGGACATTATTAAGCCTTTGATTTTTATAATACACATTACTAGACCATGCACAGCACATATATTTTAAACACTCTAAAAATATAATAATATTAATTCTAAATAATAATAAAACAACACACATAGCAGAAGAGAAAAAAAAAAAAAAACAAAACACCATTAAATAAATTTTATAATGAGAAGCAAAAGAAGAACAAGAAAAACAGAAAAAAAAAATCGACACAACAAAAATCCTTTCTTAGAATTTTAAAAATATATTATGTAGGTTTATGTAGAAGCATATATCTCTTGTTGCCTTTGCTTCACTGTACGATATTCCTCTATAATAGAAATACATATGTATTATGTACATATCACAATTTGCTTGCTCTTATGGAAAGCAATGTGTTCTTAACGATGTCTAAATACAGTGAAAAGTAAGAGTATTTCAAATTACTAAGTTTAATATAATATAAGCGTGTAAGATTAACGGTTCAGGCTCACTTTTGAGCAGAGATGGGCAAACCTGAACAAAAAGGTACTGAAGTGTCATAAGTACTTTTAAAAATTGTACTCTAATTTTTTTTTCAAGTATAAGGGTTTTCCAGAAAAAAAAAAGTTCTGTAAGTATAGCAGTACCCAGTACTTTTACATTTGGTACTTGAAATCACTTTTTTTTAAAGTACCAGGAACCCAAAAATGTATTCCAATATAATACATAAGTACTTAAGTACGCCCATATCTACTTTAGGGTAAGCTGTGTCGATGAACAAAGACGTATTACATAAAACTGACTGAAAACTTACTGAAAACTTACTCTAAACATATTGTAGAGTAATTCTAAATCATAGCTCGAAGACGTTTAGTATTATTTGACTTAATTTTCTTTCTATTACCACCATAAAGAACTATCCATAATTTATTAGAAATTGATGTCTTACATTCCTAATTAAGTAATCAGTGCGAGGATTGAGGAAGCATAATCGCCTGCATTCATTTCAACAGCACTTTTATAACACAACATACTGATTGCCTTGAATATGTGATGTGCAATGTGCATATGCAGGTTATGTGAGCCCCCGTCACAACGAAACTTTTTTCTTTTATTCTATTTTTTTTTTTATTTTTTTATTTTCTTTTTGTCAAGAGTTTTAGGTTTTTGTTAGTTAGAAAAATTAGAAGAATAATAAATATGATAATGTTGTTTTTCATTTCTTTGAATCATATACATGACTATGGTATGCGCCTTATACACTCTGAACAGTGAAGTAAGCAAGCATAGGTACAAAACAAAAAAAGCGAAGAGTAAAAAAAAAACACATAAGAATAGCTCAACACGTCGTCTTTTCTTTATCGTCATCGGTCGTCGTCCATATTGTTCCTCTCTCTATTATGTCTCTATATACTGTTAGCAGGCACATCACAATATATAAATATTCTAAAAGTTATTCATATTCATACAACAACAACAAAAAAACAGAAATTAAGAATTTTTTCCTTCACTTTGAAAAAAAAAAAAAAAAACTACAAAATACAAAATGTTTTGTTAACAGAAAAAAAAAAAAAAGTTTGGACTATGTAAAAACTGTCGACCCTCTCTAAGCATCCGAAAGAGGTTCAATTTCTAAGGATTTTAAATACATTTATGCATATACACGAACATTTGGTCAAATATCGTATATAAATGACTTTATTAAAGCATTTTCTAATCTTAATATTAACAAATTCCTGTTTCCTTAAATTTGATTGATTACAAAAATATTTTAAAACATTTAGATTATGTGTTTAACAGATTATGTGTTCGGTACAGATCTCGATGTGATCTATGAATAATCTAAAAATATATCAGATCGCGATCTACATAAGATCGCTTCGATAATAATAATTGAGCGGATCATTTTCTCAAAAACAGGCAAAAATCAGATCGATTCTTTTCCGTAAATAAGTAATTTCAATAATTGAAATTAAATTTTCAATCAAATGTTCTTTGAATTAAGCAAAGTAATAACTCAGGTACAATTTTTTATAGCAATTGTTCATTAATTCGATAGTTAATAACCAAATAATAAATGACCCATCAAATTAGAATGAAATGGTATTTATTGAAAATTTATTGCTAAAATTGTTGTATATGTATATATTATTTTATTATACAAGAGCTCTCAACCAATTCACTTTGATCTTATTAAAATACCAATATATTTAACGGTTTAACATATTAAAGAATGAAACGGCCGTCTGACATTTTACAAAAATCGACCATCGCCATCATTAAGTGAGTAGTAAGTGTTTACATCTATATAACAAATATATACACACAGACTAAATAAAAAAAAAAAAAAATGCAAGCAAGCAGAAGCTTCGCGCAGGTATATTACACTTTATATCAATCTGATGTGCTTGAGCTACCTTAAAATTAAGAAAGGAATAAAAAAAAAAAAAACCGTCATGTCATTAAGTTTTAAAATATTTTTATATTTTATCATCAAGGAGATAGTATTATAATATAAAACAAGCCACTGCTCATCTACAAAATATACAATAAATAAATTATAATAAATATGCATATAACAAACAACCCATTAATGTACACCCAATTATCATGGCACAAGAGCATCAGGTATAGCGCGAAATGTATTTCGTTTATTTATTTATTTATTTATATATTTATTTATTTATTTATTTATTTATTATTATTATTATTATTTATTTATTTTTTATTTAATTCTTTTTTTTTTTTATATATATATTTGATAGCTTAATCTATATTCACATTTCTTGGAAGATGTTTGTATGGTAGCAGCACTAGCATAGTATTATTATTATTATTTGTTGAATCTTGTTATTGGTTTTGGTGTGACTATATAAATACATTAATAATTTCTCATCTATAGCACAAGAATGAAAATAATATACAGAACAAAGACCAACGCCATTATTACATAGCTGCGCACAACACAACATTAAATTTATAAAAACGAAATGAAGAATAATATATATATTATATATATCTAATAATAAGAGAGGATCGACGGGATCAGAAGAATTCTTTTTTTTATTTTTTTCTTTCAGTTTTTTTTTTATGTTTTTATTTTTTTCGAGTAAGGTATAATGAGAAAAGATTGAGACCTAATAGGACTTGTTTTCTTATTATGTGCAAGTGTTTATGGGCAAAGAAAAATATATTACAATATCATATAGACATTATAAATTTACCGAAAAAGAAGAAAAAAAGAAACATATACAGTCAAAGTCTCTATAATGTGACTTCTTGTAAAGTGATCAGTTCTCTAAAATTACCAATTTATGTCGGTTCCCCGACAAGGCGGTATCTAAGAGAAACATTTTTTTTTCATTTTTTTTTAAATGATCAATGCTGCACTAATTGATGAACAGATATAATAATTAAATTTTGCTTTCACACTGTCAACAAAATTCCACTTAGATCCCCATAGTTTCATAGTCTAACAGATTCCTTAATTTTCAATGATCCCGATTGTGGTCACTTTAAAGAGTTCCACTGTATTTGTGAAAAACAAAAACAAAAACAACAACAAAAATCCCCAAGCATAGTCATGTGTTGTACACACACTTTGATTATTATGTGTTATGCTAAGTTTTGTCAATCTTGTGTATTAAATTAGATCAATTCAACATAACTTTGATCAAAACAATATAGCTTTCTTTTGGTGTCTACCATATTTCTAGTTATTTGAACATTAATTAGAATTGGAATATCGTACATACACTCCAATGGTTCTGTGGTACATCAATATAAATCTCCAATATACAAACTATAAAACCATATATAAAATTAAAAAAAAAAAAAAACGAATTAAAAAACTTTTGCGGCTCCGCTTATCTCCCATACCACTATTTTTATAACTTCTAAAATTATAGCGTAGAGTTGAATATACACATTAAACCAAAACAACAAAAAAAAAAAAAACAGAAAAATAAAAGAAGAAATAATAATAAAGAAAAAAAAAAGAATTTATATAAATAATTAACAAGTCTAACCCGTTTAATAATATGATTCGATACAATATAATATTACAACAAATATATTACCTATCCTCTATGTGGTGTGTCGTCGTCGTGTGATATATGTTGTTGTTGTTAGTTTTATTGGTTTTAATGTGGATGGTTGTTGTTGTCAGTTCTGTGTTATTTTATATCATTTTATACATTTTAATTTATATATTAAATATATATACACCATGAACAGCATCGAGATATGTACCGAATAGATTATGATCTTTTTCTTTACTCTGGTGTGATCGCGATTATAACTTTGTTTCGTTTTTTTTAAGTTTTTTTTTATTTTTTTTAAATTTTAATATAGTAATCTAATAACTTAATCATCACACACAACGTCATCTTTCATCTAATTCATATTCATATTAAACGTTGATATATTTAAATATTTAAAAAAAAAATAAAAAAAATCAGAATGATGCGATGCGTCATCTTAACCCGTATTACGGACGTGATTTTTTTTCTTTATTAATATTTCAATTTTGTTTTAAATAATTCTGTGGTCGTTGAATTTTTAACCGAAATTTTTAGATAATTGAAATGTAATGAATGAAGGTTTTCGGTTTTCATATACTGTTGTGACCTCATGGATATATATTTGCCTATAAATAATGTATTTAAACTTTTCAAATTGTTTTTATTCTTAATAAACCATATAATTGTGATATTTGAACGGATAGAAGGATTCGCTTCCTAGAAATTATTCCAATTTGAGATGATGTTTTCAGTTATAATTATAGTTGAATTATTCTTTCATTTCATCTTTGCAATTCTGGTAATAAAACTAAATATACCTCTACCCTCTTCCAATAAATTAAGATAATGGTTAATCTCTTCACACTTTAAATATGTATATGTTTTATTCCGCTCGCATTCATACGTTCATTATCTTAATGTTTTGGACGAGCTGTATAACATTAACTCTATTAATATTTATCATTAATCTTTTATTGGCTTTTAATAATGTCAATTTTTCACATTAAACATAATTTAGTCGGGTTAACTTTCAGGATTCAGGTGATACCAGTGAAGGAAAATAATTATTTCATTTAGTATTTTTTAATAGAAAATGAACCGAATACGAGATAAAATGAAAGTCTCATATAAATCAATTTTAATTTATTTCGATGTTCTATAATTCGACTATTATTATTGTTATATCAACTTATAACTTCATAAAATTGTAAATACATTATATGAACATTATTCTGGTATTCATGCAATCGACCTGTAGAATATTGCGAAATAAAATTGTTGAGGAAAAATTTAAGAAGATGTTAAGAAATCAAAATCTTGTGTATCGTTTTCTGTTTATTGAAGTTCTTATATTAATTAGATTATTTTCTGCATTTTGTAGATTATATTATTTTCGGGATGAATTATATATTAATTACACCTTTAATTATAGGACAGAATATAAGGTTAAAAATAACGTAATATTTTAAAAGTTTTCTAGACGGTGATGGAAAAGGGACAATTTGAAAAATATATGTGAATTGTAAGTGAGACTAAGAAAACAAAGAAATAAATTTGATTGAAAAGTATTTTGTATTTTATGTTCTTTCCAAAAATGCAACCACATTACCCTTCTATTTATTGCTGCTTAAAAAACAATTTATAAATAATACATTGTGGTTATGCTAAACAAAAAAAACAATTGTATATAGGTACGCGACTAGACATCACACTTCACATTTGTCACGCATATATTTGTTGTTCTTAATGTAGGTATCGTCCTGATCATCTTCTTCTTATTTTGTTTTGATTATAATTTTACCTCTGCTTGTTAAGAAATTCGAACATTTCGAATCTACATAAATGAAACATCATTCACACAAAACATAATAACAATAATTATATACTGTTATTTAAAACATGCGTGAACGCACCATAAATTACAATTACCTATAAGAATGTAGTTCGAACTAAATGCGTTTAAGAGCAAAAAGAAGAAATGTGTTATATACTTAGTTACTCTTTGAATAAAAATCAGTTTATTAATTTAGTTATTTACACGAGCATATTTTCAATATTTAATAGCGCATTAGTTTTATTTGCCCTGAGCATCGTGTATGTCTTTGTCTATTGATCACATAATTTCATATAAAAGATGTAAAAGAATAAGTCGCTAATTCATCAGTAGACTACTTTCTTTATTGTTGTAGATAAAGGAAAAAAAAATCGTTTTTTACCAAACCAAAAATTTTGAGAGATCAACTTTAAGCTAGCCAGATAATGATTAAAATCCAAATGTTCGAATACACGTGTATTTTCAAAAGCCGCAGTATATTCAAAGATTGGTCGATGAAATCTACTGTCCTGAGAAAATGCATGTAAATCTACACTGTGATGCTAAATTTCAAAATGCAATAAAATTACTTCCATTTAAAATTATATGTTTTTGCATTATTAATGAACGGTTACGGAAGCAAGAAATAATGCAAAATTGTTTCATTTTATAATAAACGATGACAGGACAGCAATAGTAATTTCACTAAAAGCACACAAGCACTTAATACCTATAAAGTTCCGTTATCCAATAGATTCATGGGTATGACCAAAATGTAGAGGATTTTGTAAAGTATTCTGAACTAACTAATTATTTTCATGATTATGCATTGTGCCCTTCTTACGCCATGCCCTTAATATGTGAAATTAAAATTTTAAAATAATAAGCCATAAATTATAATATATAACATTAATTATGACCAGATTGATTGCATTTGACATGGACCTGATAAGAACGTTGACAACGACTTAATTGTTTTTCTTGTTTTTTTTTTCTGTTTGGGAACCTGAAAATATGAACTCTCAATTAAAAATATAGAATAAATATTTATCAATATTTCATATCGCCAAAATGCAAGAAATAAATTTGCAGTTGTTTTTTTTTTTTTTTACATATTATTATTAATAATAATTTTTTAAAAATGTTTCTGCTTTCATAAAGCCGCATTGTTTTAATAATAATTATGAATTTAAAAAAGTTGTTATTGCAGCAGCAGCAAATGAAATCAAATTAATAAACTTTTTAATATAATAATTTGATTTATAGTGATTTTAAACCCTGCCATTTGGCAATAAATGCATTGTTAGTTATGAACCCTTTCATATTTGCCTATTTTCTTGTTAACTCGATTATCTAACCAGTAAAATTCTATAAATTAAATCCTTTTTAACTGAGTCTCTAAATCTTCTTCTAGTCCATCCTCTATTTCTAACACGTTGGCTAGCAGATGGCAGGAAATAACCGTGACATCGTAGAGATGGCAATTGGTGGCAGAGCAAGTTGGTTTGTTGATTTGTTGATTGCACTGCCATCAGTTGATATCTATACTATGGCACGGTTATTTCCTGCCATCTACGAGACATTGTAAACAGCGGGTAACACCTACCTATAACTTTTACTTTCTACACCCTTTACAGTAATATATATATTCTACTCCATTCTATTTAAATGTCCAAACCACCTTAACCTTCTATTTATTGCTGCTTCATCAATAGAATTTACTTTCAAAGCTTCAAGATCAGTTTATCGTTTTGTAATGAATATATATAGATTTTTTTCATTACTTTTTTTTACTGCGATATTTAAATTACTCAACACTTCAACTTTTCTGTAGTTTTATTAATAAATAATGAGCGTATGACAGTACAAATTTACGACTGTTATACTTATGATTTTTATTGGTAAATGTGCGCGCATCTATATTATCAAAAACATCTTTTTTTGATATTATGTATAACACGTATCATTATTTTTTCTGTATTACTTTATTTTATTTAATTATAATTTTTTTTTTTGATATGACTTGTACTTATAGCTTAAGTATGCAGTTCAAATTTCGCGGTGAAAAAAAAATGCTTTTTTGCAAAATACACAAACGAAATCATTTCGTGTGAAATGAGAACGAAATTTTCGTTTCGCTATCATATTTCGTTCAGAAGGGTCGAAATAGACAACGAAATCAGAAACAAAAAATTCCGTTTTAAAAACTTCGTTTCGACAAAAAAAAACTGCGTAAGTATCTACTAGAAACCGAAATTTCTAAACGGTCTTTTCGTCTCTGATTTCGCAAGCAACATTTGAACTGCATACTTAGCTCTATAATGTAAATAATATACAAATATATAATTAAACAATCACTTTAATATGACTCCATTAGCTTATACACACAAAGTTCGTACCATTTTAGCTAGTTAATCTGGGTAATGTTCTTATTCTTACTATTTGTGAATTGACAAAATGTCCAAACCAAAATTACTTTGTCTTCTCGGCTTATGTTTCTTAGTTAGGCACATAATAGCAATTGAACAAAAAAAAAGTAAATAACTCTTTCATCTAAACAATCATTGGCATTGGCTAATTAATGACATGCTTAAACACCATTTATGCGCACGCATATTAATATAATTAAAACCAGCCAGCATCCACAAAATGTAGGTGTACAATAAATTATAAAAATAAAAATATGCTGTTTGGACGGTTCAATCAATATACAAAATAAATTTAGATGTCTTTTTTTCGTGTTTTTCTTTCTTTTTTTTTATTGGCGGTTTGTTGCGGTCATTTTATACTTATTTAGCATAATATATTAATTTAGTGTTTTTTTTTTCTTCACATTTCGTATAAATTAAATTTGATTAAGTTGTATGAAAAATATCACCGTGTTTATAGAGAATTATTATCGCTTAACGATGATATTTAAAAAAAAATAAAAGAAAAAAAATTGTTTGAAATTTTTAATTGCCGCCTTTGACTCTAGTTTTCAGTAAATAAAATATCTACTATAGTTACTGAAAATATATTTGGTTACCCTTTTTTTTTTTCTTTTTTATTCTTATGAATTTATTTCCTTTAACGTTTCTAATAATATTATGAATATAGAGGTGACGTTACCATGTAGTGATGTAAGGTATATCTAAAGATAGTAAAATTATCTAAATTGAAGTAAATGGTGTGATGTTGTGAATTTTGTTATATTATAGAATATGTTGGTGTTCATTTTTATTTAATTAATTAAATAAAAAAAAAATTGAAAAATTAAAGAAACCATCACAAACTTGTACTTAATTCAGTATAATTTGTGTGAAAATATTTAAAAGACGAGATTAGTAAAGATTTTAAAGAAAATATACTTGTATTTTTTTTAAAATTATTATAAAAAATCTCGTTTTAAAGAATTCAGAAAAAAAAAAAAAATTTTTACAAATAAACAACTTAAGTTATAAAGAAAACGATAAAAAAAAACGCTATATGAAATTGTATTAAATTACAAATTGATAATCTGTCGTTTTAATTTCTTCTTATTTTCGGTTTTCCTTATACCTGGGTTATTAAATGTGAAACAATAAAACCGCACTGCATCGCGACGTATTTAATGGTGCACGTAATTAGATTTGATCTTGTTGCCGGTTAACAAGTTAATCATTTTTTTTTTAAAATAATTTTTGCTTCAATTTTATTAAAAAAAAAACAACCGGAAAATAAATTAAGGGATTACTTTCTGGATATCGCGTTTATAAAAGGAGCTTAATTACTGTTTGCTTTGGTCAAATTGATAAATTGTCCATACTTTTTTTCCTGTAAAATTATTTATGTTTTTTTTTTTTTATTTGCTTACTCTGTCTTTTTTTTTTAAATGTTTGGTTAACATAAATGTGGATTTTGAAATAAAATAATATTAATGCTGCGTTAATTTGTCGATTATTGACAAATATTTCTATTTTGTGAATAAATATGAAACTGATTCGTGGCATAATAATATGTGAACTTTCATTTGTTTTTTTTTTCTTCTTTGGCACTGCTCCAAACAATCAATTAACTATCAATTTAGATATATGCTTTTATTTTTCTTAAACATTTTAACTTACACAATATTCTATCGAGTATATGTTTGCTATATATACGAAATATAATTTGGTGATTCAGCGAAGCCTCGTAATTTGACCACCATCAATTATCACTGTCATTACAAAAAAAAAAAACAAAATCAAACCAGCTAGCAATCAATAAATTTGGAGAAATTTCTTCAATATTTTACCAAAATTCTTGCTTTAAATAATAAATAAATAAATTTTTAAATATTAAACATATAAAAGTTATCAAGATATTCTATAGTCATCACCTAAGTAACATAAACAGGAACATTATAGGCACTGTTTCGGAACATTTTTTGTGTTTTGGAACAATTTCGGAAATGTGCC
>JAABKK020017202.1:8218-20014 GCA_011634745.2 Catotricha subobsoleta
ATAATATAATATAAGGAAATTAGAATATTTGCAAGCAAAATACAAACCATCAAGCAAAATGCAGGCAGGATTTTTATTTTATAGATATTTATAAATGTTATTATTTGAAAACAAATATTTTTGTTGGTTTTTTTTTTTCTTGCATACTTATAAAAACAAATGTATTTTCTTTTTTTGTTTTATTTATTTTATCTCACGAATTTCAATTAGTATTATTTTATTTTCTACATAATACAAATATGATATAACTCATTAGCCGAATCTAACACTCACAGCACAGCAAATAGTCAAAAGAATGGCACAAAATTGTAACCGTAGTCAATTTGCTATTTTGTTTTGTTTTTTTTTTGTTTTTTTTTCAAATATCTTACGTCCAGAACCTACAGAGAATTATTTATTAAATTTTACGAACATAATCACTTTCATCCGTTTACCTTTTAACACTCTAATGAAAAACATTTAACGATAAAAAAAACATTTAGAAACATTTAGAAAAAAAAAAAAAAAAAAACTACAACATATTTTTTATAAGAAGAGAAACACTGATTTTACATTGACATATGCCGATGTACACAAAGCATTGCATTAACACAAACAAATTGTATTTGTAGTTAGTCTTTTTTTGGAAGAAAATTTCAATTGAGTTAAATTTTTAACACTTAAATCAGATTTCTAGACTTTTCAACACAAAACTGTTTCACTAATAAACCTCTAATAAATGGAATTTTCGTACGTAGATAGATGTGTAGCCTAGAATTGAATCAAATTTAATCAAATATTGCAGCATTATCCAAGTCCGTGGTTACTTTTCTATGTATAATAAATGTATATATATGGTTCTTTGTTGTTGTATCCTCAAAACATTGAATTTAGGTAAGCTACGCCATAAGCACTTAAGTCGACGATTTCTCATATGAAATAACAGTTAAAATACAGATGCTGGCACTGTGATATTAATTGATGGTATTTTCAGGCTAACACAATTATTCCATATAACTATTTATGAATTTGTTATTAATTTTTAATTTATTTTCGTGTATTTTTAAACTTTCATAATTTTATTCATCTTGATATTTCAATCATGACCTAATTCAAAACAAAACAGTTTTTAAAATTATATGGGAGTAAATATGGGTCGTTGTATTTCTTAGGATTTACCTCAAGAAATACAGCGATCCACATTTATATTAATTAATTGTACCAGAATATTTGTCGATTCAGTTTATTCCAGCATTCAAAGTCAGTTTTATCATTTTTAATAAATTTAATTTGAATGCGAAAAGTTTTTCTTTTTATTAATTTTTAAAAATTCCCTAAATTATATTTAGTGGATTGCAATTTTGATTTATGCAGAATTAAAGTAGATAAATTTCGCAGAGTAGCAAAATTTAAAATGTCATATAGTCGAAAAATTTACCAATAAATTTACAATATTTTAAATTTTAAATATTTGATGGCTTCTTTCTGCAAATATTTCGAAAAGTATTTTATTTAATTACATGAAATTTTTACAATTCTGGCTAAACAATGTTATTTCACTGAATTTGTAGTTGAACGAAAATCTTAATAAGCTATTACAAAAAAAAAAAATAATAATAAATAAATAAAAAAAATTTTTTTTAGAAAATTCGACAAATAAAAAAATAAAGCAAACTAAAAATTATAAATATGTAATATTTTTAATATAATGAGCACTCTTAATAAAAATCGATAAGAAAATTTAGCTGAAATTATAAAATTCGGTATTTGCGCAAAAATATATTGAATAAAAATAAAATCACAAAAATAAAATTATATTGCTTTGTATTTGGTATTTGGTAGGCACCTAACTCTAGTTAAATTCATGCACTCGAGAATAATAAGAATAACAAAAATTTGTTGCACATTTTAATTTTATTGTTATGAATTTTTTTCTTGTTCTTTTTTTTTCTTCTTATCAAATAAATAATAAATAAACATTGTGATGCAGTAACTTTAATAATTGGCCTTCATTTTATATTGATATTAATTACTAATGCCGATTAAGAAAGTGTTTTTTATATTTTTTTTTTTTTAATTTTTCTCGTATACTTTTAAGCAAAGAAAATAATCATTCATAACATATAAAATAACGAATCTGATTCTTCTAAGAAGCTTTCTCACTGTAAATTGTTAGATAATACAGAAACAATACACATTGTGATGTACCAATATTCTAATTTTTTTAAGACAACTGTACGAATGAACATACAACGAAATTCTTGGCGGGATTTACTATTATGTACATCATCTTCTGCTTGAGTGCATTTACAAATAATTGAAATCGTACCTGACAGAAAAGTTTATGACAAAATTTCGAATGAAAAAACGTTTTACCATTTGTTTTAACTTGAGCAATTAGCTCACTATAAGTCAATGATTCGATATTTTTGGGCTGGACTATATTTCGGGAGCAGAAATTAAATTTTCTTATGTCGAGTTTGAAAATAAATAAATGTATAAAAAGTGTTTCTTCATTTTCATTTCGAATCTTTCGAACCAGAGAACTTATAAAATGTTAAAAACGTTCATTTATTCGAAATGCTATAACAAATTTTTCTTTTCAAATCCAATTTGCAATTATTTATAACCGTATTCTCAAATATCAGATGAGTGAATGCTAAATTTCGCCAAAAGTATTGTTGCATCAATAGTTTAAATCTGTTTAGAGTAAAATGGAAACCAACTGAAATTATTAAAATAGAAAACTTTTAAGGTGTGACAGAAACTAAATAGAATATTATTGTCTATAAATGCATTCAATAATGTATTTTGTCCATTATGCTGACGAAAGTTAGATTATTATTTATTTACGGTAATTAAACTATTTTCGTAATTTATTTATTTCATATTTTTTTTTTTTTTTGCATAAACACATTTTTATTAAACTTTTATTAAAGTTTCAACATCACATTTTCATTTACAAACAGGTTAAATAAACATACTAAATATCGGTTTTAGTTTTTTTTAAAAAAATAATAATATAGCAATTGTATTGCGTATAAACTATACAAATATAGTAGTTTTCAAAACTTATTTTAAAAAAATTATTTTCATGAAATATCACCTCAACCAATTTAATTTTTATTTTTTATTTTTTATTTTTTATTTTATATCTTTTTTTTGTTTTATGTTTTTGTTTTTATATATCCAATTTAAATATATATAATTATTATTCATAGTTTTTCATTTTTTTTTTTTTGCATTTAACAAATTTTAAAAATATATTAAAAATATTATATAATTTAGTATGTACTTAATTAAAATTAATCTGTAATTAATTAGGTTTATTAAACATATTTAAAAATCAGGTATATTGATTAATATCCGTTACTGGTTATTTTTTTTTTATATATCTTATTTTAATAATTAATATATTTCATTGTAATTATATATATTAAAAATATTATATATTCAAATATATTATTATTGTAATTGTAATTATAAATTCTTAGTTTGGTTTTTATTTTATTTAATTATTATAATTTTTTTTTATTTATTTTTTTTTAAAAAAAAAAAATTAAAATTAAATAACTAGTAATATTGCACGTTCGGTTCGTTTATATATTTTTTTGTTTGTTTTTCTTTTTGGGTTTAGCACCATACCGCATTTCATCTCGTATCACAATCTTGGTTCACATTTTTGTTTTTCTTGTTTTTTTTTCATTTATTTAGCATAAAATGGATTATTATTTTATTAGTTATATATTTTTCTTTTATATAAATTTTAAAATAATAAACTATTTTTGTTTTTGTTTTCTCGTTTTAATTTCTTTTCATCTGTGTTTCTAATTTGTAACCATTTACTTTTTTATCCATTATTTTCAAATTGACATTTCGTTGTCATATCGTAACTAAGCAATTTAACCATTTCTTTTTTTAAACAACAAATAGAAGAATCCATTTTTTTCTTTTCTTTTATTTAATATTGTTTATCAATATGTATAAGTTATTTTAATATTGTAAAGAATTAAAAAAAAAAAAAAAAAAACAAATCTATTTGTTTTTTTCCATTTTTGTTTATAAGTTTGCAAAAAAATCCGTTAAATGCAAATGCAAATTTCTACTAATCGAATAGCAAAATGTTTATATTAATTATTGCAATGTAAATTGTAAATATATAAAAGTAGTAACAAAACATAAAATATAAATATGTTTATAATATTTCCTTAAGCAATAAATAATAACATTCTAACGAATATGAGTTTCGATTTATTGTAAATATTTCTAAAGTATTGATTAAGTGGTATTTAGTTGAGTTTGTTAATTAGGAGTATAAAAATATATAATTAATAATATGAATTCATATAATTTGTAAAAAAAAAAAAAATACAATCAAAAATTGATGGTCTAAGGGACGATAAAAAGTACATGAAATGTTTAACGCAAACTTTTTTTGCGGATAGTTTAGAATATCTATCTACTTTTCTCTTGAGCTGAGGATTCATTCTTACACCCAGCGGTGGGTGGAGCATTTCTTGTAACACAAATAATAATTCATCTATCGCTGTATATACCAGGGATGAAAAGCCACACTCCTAAATAAACATATCGCCTGAGATCTATGACCTTGCAGAATGCAGGTCCCGCAAATAAGCTTAAATTTTTCAACTTTGAAAGCGTCCCAGGTATAAATATGGCTAGATATTATTTGTTTTCAGATCCGTAATATTTCAATCATCCGGATTTTTTTGATGGCTTACTATTCGAAATCGGCGCACGTAGTACTGAGATATTGGTTGTGTGATGACAGAATGAACATACCGTGATTTATTTTTTCAATACCCTCCGCACCTTTTGCTTTTTATATTTGTATATCGTTTTTATATTAAATTTAGTCGTTGAATCACCATCAAATAAAAAAAAATATTGGTAGAATATTGCCCCATACCTCAAATCATGTTTCATGATAAATTTAATTAAATAGAAATGAACAAATATAATGACAATAATATGTTTATTTAAGTGATACTGTGCAAAAATGTTGCATGCAAAAGGTCAATAAATAAAATTAGTACGAGATTGAAATGCAAGTGAAAGCATTCCCACTGAACTACCTACATATTGCCATCGTATTTATAATCTGTTTGGTCCACTATTGAATTACATACTGTCGATAACATATTATGTATAGCTATATTGATATCTCATAATATGCAAACAATGTGTTGATTTGATAAAAATTCGATACGTTGAATCATTATGAAAATAATTCTATTGGATATAATTTCAAACGTATTTGGAATATAAAGTAAACAATATTCCTATTAAATGATACAGGTTCCATTTTTTTTTTGGATTGATGTGTAATTAACGTTGGATATACCGACAAAAAAGATTTTTTTTTTTTTTTTTATTAAATGATAATTTATGTTGTTAAACATAATGGTTTTTTTTTTTTTTTACGAATGATATGCAAACTCATATTCAAATTACATATGAACAATTAAATGCATTTAATGCTTGATATTTTTTAGACCGTACAAACTTAACTATTTTGGCTATTCTAATTATTGTTGTTATTATTATTTTATTTTTTTTTTATTTTTCAATTTTAGATAAACAATAAACACTTTTGTTAAATTAAAAATATATGCATTATATTATTATTTCTAATGTTATTTTGAAAAAAAAAAATTTCATAATATTTTTAAATATTTAAAATCTCGTAATATTTATTATAAAATCTACTTATATACATTTTATGTCCGGCTGTTAATTATAGTAATCTGGGATTATATTTGATCGTTTAATATTAATAAAATTAATTTAAATTAAATTAATAAAAGAAAAATAGCTATAATAGCAAATCATCGGTATTCAAATTAGTCATAATATACAGAATGTTTCAGTGCAAACTTCGTAGCCTTTTTTTATTTATTTTTTAATACCTATCATAGATAGTAGATGCACGCTTTTAACGTGTATGCGAAAATTCTAAAGAACGATTAATTTAATAAAATAGTATAATCGAATTTGTATTAAACTGGTATGGTTTAAACGTTTGGTCCGCAGCTTTATATTCCACAAATGAAATATATATTTATAACTAAAACTCAAAAGGATTATTTTGAAAATTATTGATTCGATCTAGAATTCTTGTGCAAAAATCATCGCAATTTACAAAAGTATGTAGAGTTGAATTTGTGTGTAATAAATTGATATTAACATGATTTATGTACAAAAATATTAATTGACACAAATAATAAATTAATTTTCTATGAAGAAATCAGTTAAACTGTATTGGCTTGAACTCTAGAACGAATGAATATTTTTGCCAAACGACCTTTTGCGTTGAACTCTTTATAAAATAAACGTTTCATTTGAAATACATTCCTATTTAAAAACAGAAATGGTCTAAACGTTTATACTATTATTATACCAGTTTAATATCACTGTTATACCATTTAGATTATACTATTTTATCAAGTTCCACATTCTCTACAACTGTACCATACACGTATTTAAAAAAAAAAGAAGCAAGAGAAGTTTTACCTGAAACACCCTGAATTGTAAAATATAAAATTCAATTGAATTGATTCGAAGATAAATTAAATATTAAACATAAATAGAATTTTTCATTGTAGGTATATTAAAAAAAAAAAAAATTTAAATGTTTCATTTAAGCCATTAGCAGTGCAAATAATTTTCTACGAATTGTTCGATTAATTTTAACCCAATGAAATCACATATTCGAAATAAAAGTTTAATTAAATTATAATTTTGTTCATAACAACATTTACAAATTCATTTTAAGAAAATGTTTACAACCATTAACTATATGTTTTTCTTTCATTTTCTTTTAATAATAATAATAATAATCAATAATAACAATTAGGTAAAACTATAATTATAGTAATTAATATAAAAAATATTCAACAAGTACCTATTTTAAATAGAATTGAGTATATGCATATATTATATATATTAAAAAAAAATAAATATAAATATTAAAATAAATTTTATATTATTGCGTAGCAATAGTTGTTAGTGTGTTTGTATGTATATATATTGAATATATTATTATGAAGAGAAAACAATGGATAATAACAATCAGAGGATTAAAATTAATCAAAAATAATAAGATTGGCTGTTAAGAGCACCCTCAAGGCTATAGACTTAACGAATATGTTTATAGCTGATTAAATATTGATGACTACTGAGCTATTCTTTCATAATAATATTGACTAAAATGGCCATCGTAAAACAAATAACAATAAAATCGATTCTTTTGTTCTTTAAGCAAAAAGTATTTTTTTTTATGTCTCGTCCCAAATTTTAGTTGGGTTCAGAAAGTTTTGTCTTCTATTTAATTTTGTATTTAAGACACGTGAGCACAATGTTTTTGTTTTTATTATGCAAAATTCCAGGAAGATGCTCTTACTAATTAATTAATATGCGATAAATCTATTTTCAATTAATTAATAAACAAAACAAAAAAGAAAACAAATAAACAAAATTGTAACTTAAATATGAAATAAAATATAAATTCTAATTTATAATAAAAATAAAATATGAAATTATCAATAAATATCATATAAATGTATTAATAATTAAGTACAGAATAATATATTAATTTTTTTTTTTTTTTTTTTTGTATTAATTTATGTTGGTAGATATTGACATTAAGCTCTGGCATATTATTACTATATTTTAACTTACTTAAATGCTAATACTATTTAATTCTTTCCTTTACACAAACAAACATTTGATTATTATTCAGTTAATTAATTTAAAATTTATATGAGTGGCTATTTTCATTAAATTTCCTTGATAGAGAATTCTCCGTATATTTCGCTTCTATTTTTTTTTTTACTATTAATTGTAAAATGATCGATCGATAGCTCACTTACTGATGAACCATTTCACTGAGAAATTGAAGTGTTAAGAAATTTTTCTGTGCGATTTGGCATATATTGCAAGAAAGATATCTTAGGTGCGATATCTGATCCATAATTTAACCGTTAAGTACTTACCCAGCAAACATATAGGTTTTCCTAAATGTCTTCGAGACACGGCTCTGACATGCAGGACACAATTTCAGCAATATTTTATTAGGATATCATCCAGACTCGATATTAAAGTTTTGAAACGAAATTAATGTCTTCTATACATGACTGAATTATTATTTCCACGTCAATGATTATAATACATTTTTCCATTTTGCATCAATGCGCCTGTGAAATGACTTATAAAATAATAATATATCAAAGATATATAACCAAATGATATAAGCATTGCAAGTCTGGTGATGTATGGAATCAAAACATGTCTTGCTTGCTGGGTAGTAAGTATTGAAATGATATTTTATATAATTATTATTAGACGGAAAAATATCAATTTTTGAGAATTATAAAAATTTATTGTAAACCGATAAACATTACTATTACTATTTCCAAAAGCAAGGAAGCGAATAAAAAAAATAAATGCATGTGTTTCTTTGATTTTAAAATGCCTTCATTCATGAAAACTATTTTTAAATTGAATATAAAAAAATATATCTATGATAATTTATAATAAAATCGCTTGTTCGGTGTGGGTGCAATACGACCGCTTAGATTTTGGATTTTGTATTTACCGTGAATAAGTGAAAACAACACTCATATAATTCTAAATGTAGAAATTGGTATTGAACCTGTAAAATGATTTTTGATCAATCTTTTTTAAATAAAGATATGATTTACATAATTTTTTACTGTTCCACAATTTAAATAACTGAACTTTTTTTTTTTTTTTTTTTAAATTATGTATGAAATAATTAAAATTTTACAAAAGAACTCGAATATTTATAATATATTAAGAGAAAAAAAAAAACTACTGTAATTTGAAACCATTATTAATTACTCTCATCTACATCAAAAACATGAGCACTACCATCTGAATCAGCATCTGCATCACGATCGAGATTCCATAAACATGTAGTTTTGGTTGAGCTTAAGATATTTGAATAATCCCAACTCAACACCTGGTTGTATCAGTCAGACGATCCAGTTTGTGATTGTGCAACACTAAAAGCATTTGCAGCTGCAGCAGCAGCTGCAACCGCTACATGTGATGCTATCGATGAACCCATTAAATTTTCAAATTTTCTCGTATCTGGATTGTACATGGGATGTTTAAATTTACAATGTGTTCGTAAATTGTCACTTCGGGTGTAAGTTGCACGGCACAATGGACACTCAAAACGTCCCGGAAAATGTACATGATAATGATTACGTATATGGGTGACCACTTTTCCACATAATTTGCAGCGATGTAAATTGCATCCACCTGACAGACGTTCGAATGTGAGCCGCATGTGCCAGGCCTTAGAGCCTGCAACACACAACAATACGCGATTTTTGGTTTGGTAACTTTTTTTTTTTTTTTATTTATTTAGTTTTTTTTTTTTAATTTAATTTTTTTTTGTGCGATCACCATATATTCAATAACAATAACCATAACTTTATAAGTATATATTAGGAAAATAGAAAAATAATAATAATAATAATAAAGATGTTACATAGAACCTTACAAATACAATGAATTTTATGTATTTATATCCAGTTTTGTTAAATAGAGTTTGTGTTAAAATGTCAATCGATAAGTACAAAGGACTATAATAATGATAATAGTTCACCATACAGCACAAAATAGATATTGTCAGTAAAGTATAATAGCTCTCTATACATTTTAAAATACAATTTATTGTTATATATATATATATATATTTTTTCTCTCTTTTTTTTTTTAATATATTTTCTTTACATTTTGTTATAAAATTAACTATTGCTATTGTTAAGTGTATTTAATATTTGATTAAAAGGTAAATTACAACATCGCGTTTCATTGATAATAATATATATAAATTAAATATATATGTATAATATATTATAGAAAATACATGATGCCATATGTGTCTCATAATAATTAAAGCATTCGTATTTTTCTTTTCGACTTATTTTTAAAATGTATATTTAGCCCAATTAATGCATCGCTAAAGGTATTGACCTCAAGAGGTCATATGGGCAGCGTTATCAATAATTAATATAATATATAGGATAATTTCTATTGTATTTTCCAATTAAAAATTCATTTGGGTTGGTTTCTTATACTGGGAGCTCTAGTTTCATTCGTTTTTAGGGAACTAGAACTCTCAGGAAATAAAACCATTTCAAATGTTTTTTTTGAATATACATCAAACAATCCTCATTTTAAGATAACAATATGCCCTCCAATGTGGTAAATCTGCGCATAGGTAAATCGGTACATTCTATATAAAAATCACTTATGATCAACTTTTATTTATTTCTAGAAATGCAAATTTTCTTCATGCATTGTTAACTCCACCAATACTCGCATTGATCGAGATTCATTGATCGAAAATTTTACATTAAAACTTTGTATGAAGTTGGATGGGTTGACAGTGCATGGGGCAAAAATTCACGTATATGAAAATAAAGGGGGGGGGGTCAGTCATAAGTGATTTTTCATCTAGATGTGCCTTTTGTTGAAGCGCCTTCTTAAGATCAGGACCGTCGGCGTTGCATAAATCAAGCGTATGTCATTTTGAAAAATAAATTACATATAATGGATACCATAAAACCATTAATTAATTAATGGCTATCTTGGTTTTTCCACAATTATATAGATACATAAATAAAATTGGATACTCGATAAGTATAATTATTTTGAGACATATTGCATAATAATAAATTATTTATAATATATAATATCAAATGCATTTTATCACTCATAAGCATACCTACCTAGCAACATAATATCAAAGTCTATGTGTTTAAAAACGAATGAAATTTTTCAATAAATGCAGTAAATCACAACACAAAGTTTCTCTTAAATGTTAAATGATGTCATGAAAAAAAAAAAATTAAAATAAATAAAAAGATATTCCTTAAAATTGTAGATTTTAATTTTAAATTATTTTGACCATTTGAAAGACACTAGACTATTTTTTTTTATTGGTCATAAAAGAATAATCCGAAAGCGTTTCGATATATCTAAATCAAATTCTTTTCTCTCATGGGATAATACGTTTCTTTGGTTCAGTTTTTTATACAAGAATGAAAATGATTGAAATGAAGCTGATTCTAAATAAATAATACATCAACTATCTATAAATATATGCCGTCAAATTCATTAAAACAACAAAAAGAAACCATTAATAAATATTTTTGGAATGTGGAAAATTAAACATTTTTTAACCCAAATATTAATTTCAGTATTTAAATATAAGTAATATGTTATTAGGTCTTATATACAAAACAGCGATAATGTCAACTACGAACACAATTATACAGCAGTTAATTTAGATTTTATGTTTAAATAGTTATTATTATTATGTACGTAATAATTACATAAGCTTATAAGATTAATTTCATCACACCAATGTAAAACACCAAAAAAAAACAAATGTACGGTCCACTATCCACTATTCACTATTTTGTTCTGGTTTCTCTATTAAAGGTTCATCTTTAGCTATATTTTTATGCGCGGACCTAAAATCGCTTTAGATTCAAAATCGACTGGGCCTTATCCCGCATTACTTTATGATTGACTAAATTGTATTCTTAACGTGATAATAGATATGAGAGTGTGATTGATACGGCTCTCAAATTTCACATTATCTCAAACACATATTCTACGTTGTATAAGGCTCTTAAGGATATATTAATTAGGAAATTACAAAATTCATTTTACTTCCAAAAGAATAAGAAAATAGAAATAATATTTAGCATTTATGTTATGCAGTCGGTTCACATATAAAAGTGTGTTGTTTAC
>JAABKK020017223.1:0-20008 GCA_011634745.2 Catotricha subobsoleta
AGAGAGAGTTAACCATATCTATTAACCCATCCGTGTGTACAGTAACCCGCGCGGAGGGTAGATCCATTTCTCTCCGTGTAAGTAATATATAATTACAAGAATAAAAGTCATGGTGTAAAATCTAGCCAATATAAAAATTCGGTCCAGTGCATTTACCAATATCGTCAAATAATATTTCACTATAATGATAAAATGTGAAAAGCACGTTAAAAATGGTGTAGCCTGGCTAGACCAATAATATAAAATATAATCTTGGATACAAATCACGAAAATATTTCTGAGAATTTTTAAGATTATCTTTAAATAATCTGCACATGACTGAAGAAATTTATATCAGTAAATTAATTGTGAACGATAGTGGATAATTAAACAAATGTAGTATCAACATATAACATTGTTTTTTACGTTTCATTGAATTTTACTAAACATGCACATTTTAGTTTTTGCTATGAATTTCTTCATATATCTACTACATATATAAATCCTTAATGATCATCATATTTGCAAATTTTTACTGTTAATTTATTCAGTTTCGGTATAGATGGCAGCATTTTTAACGACAAGACGTGGATTAAACTCCGATCATATTTTGACAATAAAGAAAAAAAATTGTGTTAGTTTAAGGGTTTAAGGTTTTTAAATAATTAAGTATTTGCTGGTAATATAAAAACTGTGAAACTTATAAAAATAAATTTATAATATATATATAATGGAAGTTGAAATTAATGAAGATGAATATCAGTTTATTGAAAACGTGCTTTCAGTCTTAGATAGCGTTCAATCACGACCGCTTATTACATTCAGTAGTTTGCATTCGCAAGAATTGGCATTTCAAACTTTCATAAATAGCTCCCAACCACAATTGGAGCATTTAGAATGTTTGAAATCAAAATTTGGACACCAAATGTTCAAAACAAAACAATGGGAAATCATCAAGTCAATAATTGGGGACAAACGAGACAATTATGTAGCAATGTCAACTGGATTTGAAAAAACCGTTACTTTTCCAATTTCCATCAGTTTTTTTGAACAGTACTACATTAGTGGTTACACCACTAATATCATTGATGCAAGATCAAGTGAGTGCATTACGTACTAAAAATATACCTGCTTGTTTGCTAGGGTCAGCACAAAAACAAAAACAAATTGAAAAGCAAATTACCAATGGTGAGTTCAGGTTAGTGTATGTTACTCCTGAATATTTGATGTGCAACCGTGGACAGATATTACTTGAAAATTTAAACAAGGCCAAACAATTAACGCTATTGGCCGTAGATGAAGCCCACTGTATTAGTCAGTGGGGACACGATTTTCGAAAAGTGTATCGCAAATTGGGTGATATTCGCGTAAAAATACCTAATGTTCCTATTTTAGCTATTACAGCTACTGCAACACTAGAAGTTCAACAAGATATTATCTCCGTTTTGGATTTGAAAAATACACAAATTACATGTACTGGATTAGATCGGCAAAATTTAGAATTTATTGTTTACATATATGTTCCATATATGGTTAGATTTGAAACCATTTGTTTTGAATTTTTCAAGAGGAAGTAGTATGATTATCTATGTTTATCGATATTTAGAGGCGGAGAAAATTGCTCAAATTCTTAATAGACATGGCGTTCATTGTGAATTTTACCATTCTCATGTGTCCCTTGATATAAGAACACGTATTCTTGAAGATTTTAGAGAAGATAAATTGCAAATTATTATTGCAACATGCGCATTTGGAATGGGCATCGATAAAGCGAATATTCGTTATGTCATTCATTATGGTGCTTTTAAAAATCTTGGAGGATTTTATCAAGAAGCTGGTCGTGCTGGTCGTGATGGCTTTCCTGCTAAAGTTATTACATTTTACAGTGAAGATGATTTGAAGTTTCACGAGTGGCATTTGAAAAATAATAAAAAGAAAGAAATATATTCGGACAGTATAATGAATTATTTAGCAAAAAATGCATCCGCAATGAGAGAATATTTATACTCGGTAAATTGTAGACGGTAAGTTCACAAAGTATAAAAATTGTAAATACATATTAGTTAGTACCTTGTAATTTGTCAGTTTAACGGTATTAAGTACATGAATTTTGAAAATATAAACTTAATATTCTTCTTAATTAATATTCCTTTTCGCATAAATACTTTATCTTATATTCTTTAAATAATCTTAAATATTTTCAGCATGTTAATTTTACATTATTTTGGAGAAACAATTTCACCCATACCTGTTAGAAATTGTTGTGATAATTGCACACGTAAAATAGAGGCAGAAGGAGCAAATTCTCATTACTCTAATTCATATTTTGAATCAGATGAAAATGAGGAAGAAAGTGAATATGATTATGAAAACTACGATGATTATGAAAACTACGCTGATTATGAAAACTACGATGATTATGAAAACTACGATAATTATGAAAACTACGATGATTATGAAAACTATGATGATAATGAAAACTACGATAATGAGGATTTTCAGACAGAAGAAGATAGTATGGATAGTTTTGTAGTAGATGATTCATCAAGTGATGGTAATAGATCTTATCGACCAGAAGAAGAAAACTCTTCGGATGATGAATCTTCTTCGGATGATGAATCTTCTTCGGATGATAATTTTGATGATACGCTTGATATTAACTAAATTTAAAACAGTCTTTAGTTTCACACATACGCCAAAGAATATATATTATAACTATGCATTTATTGTGAGAATTATAAAAGATTAGTATCGAAAATTATCGAATATTTATTGTATATTATAGTGGATTTTTTAATGTGAAATTTATTAATAGTTACATATTTTAATGTTAATGTCTTAATAAATATTTTTTTTTGTTTTTATAAATGCTTCGGTAGCCATAACGCAAAATGAACCAAGTACGCTACTGTATTCAGATTTGTTTAACAAAACCTATACTAAATTTAAAGACCGCTTATAAATAGAATACATAACAAGAACAAATGTATTATAAATGTTATCTATATAATAATTCATTCGTCTTCTTTACATAATAATTAGATTGCATTATCGTTTTTGGCTGGGTAAATAATAAATATATATGCTAATGTATGAAAAACGTACAATTTAAGTTGCAGTATTTTTTCAATGTTTGTAGTGATAACATCGCTTCAGTTATAAACTTTAATAATTTAATTAATTTAACAATATCCTTAGGTTATATTAAAAAATTATAGAAATGGCCAATAACAATTTTGAAAATCTTGAACAGTGTTTGAACAAATACATTCCAGCCAATGAATTGAGTGAAGTAAAGAGAATCCTGTATGGAAGATCAGATGAGTATGTACTTTTCAAATTTATCTTTAATCTAATTTACAAAAAGTCAGGTTGCTAGGCATAGAAATATTATTAAGTAAATATAAAATAATTGTAAACAAGTGATATAAGATAAGCTGTTGTTTGACATTTTCATTACTCTATTGTTCATTCATTTATAGTGTGAATATATGCGTAGTTATTACTAATTGGGCTAAGTATGGTATTTTACATATATATGTAATTATGGTTTATTTGTAAGATACTTCCTAATAAAAAAAAAAAAAAATGAGAGAAAATAAATCATAAAAAAATAAGGTATTTAAAGAATTATGACAGATCTTTTCTTTCTGATTTATCAAACTAAGTCACGTTCGTTTAATAAGACATTCTGAACGCACCCTTTCTGAGTAATTTCATTTTACTCAAATCCCTAACGTACATAATACAGCCAGCGTTCATTGAAGCATTGAACAGCCGTTCATCTATCATATTTAACAGCAAACACCCAGCCATATTTTGGATTGGTTGCATTCATTTAGCTTGTATGGAAGTTTTTGGTAACTCCTATACCAGAATAAACGAACACCGTTAGAATATCTGTCTGCGATGGTTTGCATATATTGATGGATTAATTCAAAAACGGTTAATCCACATTTTTTTAATAAAAAAAAAAGTTAATCCAGCGACACGATTGTTGCTGATGTTTTCAAATTATAAACATTACAAACTTCATTTAAATTTACCAATAAAAAAGTTTTAAATATAAAAAATTTAATATTAAAAATGTACTCATTTTTTTAGACGGATATTGATATTTACCCTGCTACGTCTACTTATTTGCCTATCTTTCAAAACTATTTTTCAAACTTTTTATTTATTGTAATATTAAATTGTTTTTCAATTTGCATTTCCATTTCTTTATATATTTTAGCAATGAAATCGAATTGTCTGAAGTAACTAAAAAATTGTCGGTAGAGCATGATTTTGAAGTTCGTGGGTATTCTTTTCAAGCACAACCAGAAGAATTAAGAAAACCAAGAATTGTTCGAGTTAGTTTAAATCACATAGGCAACTAATTTCAGTTACTAACTGTTATATTTTATAGGTTGCTGCTGTTCAAAATTCAATTGTTGAACCAACAACTGAAAAAATTACAGTTCAACGAGATGCATTACATAAAAAACTTGAAGCAATAATTAAAGCTGCAGCTGCATCTAGTGTTAATATTATATGTTTTCAAGAAGCATGGAGTAAGTGTAACGAACCTATACGATATACGTACTGTTGATATACTATTTATGAATTTTATGATAATATAATACTGATTTTGTTAGCGATGCCATTTGGATTTTGTACACGTGAAAAACAGCCATGGTGTGAATTTGCAGAGGATGCTGAAGATGGACCAACAACAATATTTTTAAAAAAAGTAAATCTTTGATTTTGAATGATTTTCTAATGAAATTATAAGTATTTACGCTTCAACTCATAATATTAATCAATTCAATAATTTAATAGCTTGCCCAAGAACACAACATGGTTATAATTTCACCAATTCTGGAACGAGACGCTGATCATGGTGATCTAATATGGAATACGGCTGTTGTAATTTCAAATTCAGGAAATTATTTAGGGAAACATCGTAAAAATCATATACCACGAGTTGGTGATTTTAACGAATCAACCTACTATTTTGAAGGTAATACTGGTCATCCTGTTTTTGATACGGAATTCGGTAAAATTGCTATCAATATTTGCTATGGAAGACATCATCCACAAAATTGGATGATGTTTGGTTTAAATGGAGCAGAAATTGTATTTAATCCATCGGCCACAGTAAGACACCATTTATATGTAGATTCAGATTTTTTTTTTTTCTTTATTTCATACTAAACTAAATTTATAACACTTTTTATGATTAGATTGCTGGTTTAAGTGAACCGATATGGGGAATAGAAGCTCGAAATGCATCAATTGCAAACAGTTATTTTACTGTTGCTATTAATCGTGTTGGTGTAGAACATTTTCCAAATGAATTTACATCGGCCAATGGAAAGAAGGCGCATAAAGATTTTGGACCATTTTATGGTTCTAGCTATGTTGCAGCACCAGATGGTTCAAGAACTCCAGTAAGTAAATTTATATTATAGATTATACCATAAATACACATAAATAAAATAAATGAAATTCATAATTACCACAAAGGGTTTGTCACGTGATCGAGATGGTCTATTAATAGCCGAATTAGATCTTAATTTATGTCGCCAAATAAAAGATTTTTGGGGATTTCGTTTGACACAAAGACTATCTGAATATGGACGTGATTTTTCAAAAGCCGCTGAACTTGATTTTAAACCACAAGTCGTAAAGGAAAACCAACAGTAAAAAAAAACAACAAACATTAACATTTTTTTTTTGCATTTGTATTTTTATTGTCAAATAAATATATTTTTATATTTTTCTTTAAATTTAAATTTCTCTTGTTTTTCTTTGCAAATTTGAATACTTGAATTTATAAGTATTTAATATAAGTTAATTACATTTTAGTAGATAAATATAGGTATACTTATAGTTATATAATTCATATTTCATATTTCACTATAGATTAGGTAAATAGCTAACAACTCTACACGGGAGTAAAAGAAAAAAGAAAACAAAAGAATAATTGAATTATCTTTCTTTCGAATATAATATTTTGTCTTTTTTAGTTTTACATAAATAATTATAAACACAATCATTTAATTTTGACTATTTGTCAGAAAATGGGGTTTTTGTTGAAAATATAATTAATTACAAGTGCGGCTTAACCAATGGTACTTAATTCAAATTAAACACCGTTATTTTTTATACAATTAAAACTTATATTTGGTAAATTTCATAATTAGTATTCAAATTGTTTTTTTTTTTTTTTTTATATATATATACACATTAATTGTTAATAATTTTTTTAATTAACAGAAACATAACACAGTCTCTATTGTTTGTCGTAGCTTTCGTTTGAAGAATATAAGCGAAAAATGAAGATAATCGCTTGTTTTTGTTTATCGATTTTTAGTGCTTTACGTGTTTATTATATTTAAAATATATTTGAAGACAAATATAATTAATCATTTAATAGTTTTTTGTTTTTTTTGTTTTTTGTAATAGAATTGAAAAATTATATAAAATAGGATGGTTCAGTTCAACTGTTTTAGTAGTAAAATTTGCCCAAAAAAAAAAAATTGCAGCTATCGATATATTGTTAATAGATGATTTAAAATTAAAATTGACAATTGTTGACTCTCGACATTCCACCGATTTTCTTTTCGTAAAATGTATACTTTAATTACGCCCATAACATTTAGAAATATTCATTTTGGCTAAATTTTAAATATTATTACCCCAGAAAAAAAATAGGTAAACAGTTTAGTAATCATGTGAAAAGTAATAGTTATAAAATTTAAGATTCCCACCTTCAAATCAATATAAAGTTCAAATGAAATATTTTACATGTTTGAAAAGTTTGTAGCGATTAAATTATCATCAACATTATTTTTTTAATTCTTTCGACATATTTATTTTAAATTTTTTAAACTTTTCTAGTTCATTTCCTAATCTTTTTAAAATTTCAATGTTTTAGTCTAATTTTTTTTAAATTTTTCATATTAATTTGAGGACATATTGTTTCATAAAGCTAATACAATAATTTATTTAATTTGAACATTTTTCTTTTTGATATTAATAAGTCTGCTCAACAAAAAAAAAAAACAAAAAGAAACTTGCTTAATAAATATTTAACTAAAAAAATTTACATTTACTTACATAATTTTCTTTGTTATCATTTTTGGTTTCTTGTAATTTTGGTTAGTTTTTTTTTTTTGTTTTTGTCACAAAGTTTGATAAGAAGTTTTTCAAAGCTCTTAGAATTTTTTCGCCCATATGTACAAATATGTCAATAAGTCAATTATCTTGATATCAATTGGATTCCATATCATTTTTTATGCATAATTACAAATTAGAATTATATATAAATAGAAATTTCATTGTTATTATACATATTGAGTGGTGTGGCATCATGCATGCTTAAGTGGCCAAGATTATAGATATAAAATGGCATTTTCTTTGATACAATATATTATAAAGTAAATACACAATAAATTGTATGATGTTTATTTTTTTCTTTTTCTATTTTGTTAATATAATTTAATATTGGAATTTATTTCAATAGAGATTGTCCATAAAATATATAACAAAGTAGTTTTCATCGGACATTTCAATAGTACGCGTGGTATATGTTTATAACATAAATATCAATTATAATAATCTTCACTATTTTTAATAATTTAATTGGTTTGACTGACGCCAATATCTTAAATATGACATTTAAAAAAAACTTACTGATTTTTTTCTTTTTGCTATTTTGTCTTAAAATGTATAGGAGGAATAGGAGGTATGCAAAATTTCAAATAAGAAATAACTTACTGTCACTTATTCATAATTTAAAATTAACTTTTATTGCACCCATGACGATGGTGCCCATAATGGTTCTGTTTCAGCTTTCTCCGTAAAAATAATAAGTTGTTCAAAGGCGATAGCTAAATCTTCATTAATAATTTCTTCATCGAAGAAGTGTCCATAAAGAAAATTAATGCGTTCCGCTGAACGTAACATTTCGTTTAATTCTTCATCCTAAAATGTATGTTGAATTTACAGACACATTAATAATTTATATTTAAATAAATGACAGATATTATCTAGATAATAATAATAAATTACCGTGAATCCTCGTGAATTAGTTTCATCAAATGTTGAACGTGCCCTACCTGCTTCACGTGTCTCTTTGAGTTTTTCAAATATTGGTGGCTTAATATGAATTATATATGGTTTTAATTGTGGTGTTCGTAATGATTTGATTGCTTGATAGTGTGGACTTAATATACAAATACAGCCAGCATTTACAATTGCTTTGACACTTTCGGCCGATGTACCATACAAATGTCCTTTATATTCGCCACTCTCAATGAATTTACCAGCAGCAATATCTGCCTCCATTTTGTCGCGTGATACAAATAGATATTCACGACCGGGCACTTCACCCGTACGTATTGCCCGTGTTGTATCTTTAATGTAATAAATGATTATTTAAAACAAGAAAAAAAACATATTGTATTTAATTTATACGTTCAAAACGTTAACTGCTTACATGGAACTGGGCTACGGTACTTTTCTGGATCGCGTGCAACTAATCGTCGCTTTAGTTCATTTCTACCAACTCCTGGCGCACCAATAAGTACAATAGGCCGAAATATTCCTGGTCTAGGATATAATTTTGATACTTCTTCATATGTGGCTATCATTTCTCGATCAAAATCATCATTTTCATCTAAGTTGTACATAATTTTTTTAGTTTTTGGTCCTCGACACATGGAATTTGGATTTGGGGAAACGGGTGGTGTAGAACAGATGGATGCACATGAACCTTCTTTTAGTTAGGATATTTTTTTTTTTTTTCAAATGTTATATGTCAAGCCAATTAAAAATGATAGTTTCGATGATAATGATTATGTTAAAAAGTTTGAATGAAGAAGGAATAAGAATATTTTATAAATTATTAATGTTTAATAAGCCTATGGATATTTTTATTTTTCAAATTAATTAGTTAGGCTTCATGAATGTAAATTTACCTTTCGAATCGCCATTAGATTCTTTCTGTGTTCTTTCATGTAAAATACGACTTTCTTGCAGCACTCTACTAGGTATTAATCCAGCTCTGGCTGTTCTTTCAGTTTCTTTTCTCGCTTGCCACCAATGCGAATCATCCTGTTAACATATTTATTTATTTACAATAAGTTTTGAATATATTTCGAAATACTTAATATATTGATGTGATGTAATTAATAAATTACCTGCGACACAATATGCAATATATCTCCGCGCATAAAACTCAAACCAGCTTCTTTGCATGGTATATATGGATCACTATCTGAATTATAGTCAAAATGTGCTCGAACCCGAACTTTGCTTTCTCTTTGTCCACCTTTACCATCAGATGGAACTAATTTAAATGTTATTGTTCCCTCTGAATTTTGCTAGAAATTAGAATTAAGAATAAGTACAAAAATGAAAAAGACTTTTAAAATAATTCACTTACAAGTATCGATAGAACATCATTTGGTGTTTTTCCTTCGACATTGATTCCATTTACTTCAATAACTTCATCGCCAACATGAATTAAACCAGAACGATCAGCAGCGCCACCGTGCATTATACGAGCAATAATAATTTTTCCAGTTTCTTCATCAGTTTTAATAGTAGCACCCTGTAAAAAAAATATATATATAAAAATAAATTAGTGCATGTTTTCTTTTCAAATTGGCATAATTATAATATTTTTATTTTCTACGGAACAATAATATTTATATAGGAAAAGAAATTATATAGGTAATTTTTTTTCTTCTTTTTGTTGTTGTTAAACCAATGCCAAATTGGTTTAATATCGCATTGATAATTTTTATTCGATTAGGTTTTGGACACACAACAGAAAGCTACTTACTACTATCGGTTCCGCACTTTGTGCTCCAATCTTTAGCAGCAAATAATAATTTAAATAATTTGTTTTTTAATTGTTTTATTTTTAATAAAAATAAACAATTGTTATATGGAATTGGATGACTTTCGATTAAATAAATATTAATTTATGAAAAATGTTATCTATTTATTACATTATGATCTTAATATTTATATCAAACTAACAATAAATTAATTACTTATTTACTTTATTCTAAATGTTGAATTAAATTCTAACTAATGAAGTAATCCTATTCTATTTTAGTTTATGTTTTAAGCGCATAATAGATGAATAAAAAAAAGTATATTTTACATACCAGTGATTCATTGCTTTTGACTAGTTGAACAATTTTAACGGTTTCTTCATCTTCATCAACTTCAATTGGAATTTCTGGCAAATGTGGATAAAAGTCTTTTTGGGCAATTGCATCGTGAGCAAGTAATAAACTCTATTGAATGTTCAATAAGAAATTTTAAAATGATTATTATTTTGTTTATTTAAAATTCATGCATTCAATTCAATATAACAATTTATAGATTTCTTACCTGAAAATGCGGTTTCTGTAATAAATGAAATACTTCTTTACTCAATGGAGATATATGACATCTGGGTGCAAGTTGTTCCAATACCTCCAATGATACCTGTTCAAAAGACAATATTTTTTTTACAATTTCTTTAGTTTCCTTAAATGGTGCGCATTCCATTTAAACTGACCTGTAATGAAGTCGACATAAGTGGTGCAAGTTTTTCATCTTTACCAACTTTAGCAACTTTACTATGTACATTAACTAATGCATTCAGTTCTTTTGATTCCAATAAAGTTTGCAAGAAACTCAATTCTTGCTCACTTGACAAACTTTCTGCCTCTTTTAAGGATGTGACAAGTTTTGATAAAGCTGAAATATATAAAAAAAAATTACAGCAAATGCTCGGAAATTTATGTTTTGCGTTAAAGTATAAAATGACATTTCGATTAAAGAAGAAAACACTTTCAAGTGCTTAACATACACTTGACTATGATAAATATTTTCCATTTTTTTTTTTTAAGTTCTACATGACATGGAATCTAGAAATAAAACACATAATACTATTGTTTAAGTATGTGATTATTAAATATTAAATGTGTCTATTGTTTCAATGAATTTAAGTAAGCAAAATGTATCTAACTAGTGGAAATTAAGCTTTTGTCTTAGGTATATAACGATGACAATAATAATAACAAGGTGTGATATTTTTTTATTGTTTTCTTTTATATGTACATATTTTTTTAATTAACACTTGCATTTACCCATAAATTGTTAGATATAACATTTCAGTTGTAGTGTTCATTTTTCTTTTTAGTAATTATCATTTATTTTTGTCTATTTACAATTTTTATACAATATTTCAATATAGTGTTATTTGCTGCATGCGCTTTGTGACATTTTTTAGCGAATATAAGATAAGGTTGATATTTGAGTTTGTGGTAATGATTTTTCCAAAAAATTTAAAAAAAAGCAGTTTGTTTGGTGATTTTTGTTATTATAAAACTAGAACTAGGATAAATAAATTTAGAATAATACAAGATATTGGTTTGTGTGTTACATTGACATAAAATACACTAACATTATTAGTTGGTGTTTTGGTTTAAATTATAAATTAATTCATTGTCTAAGGAATTATATTTGCGGTGGTAATACGTTAATTTATTTTCTGTGTCTAACAATATAGGTTCTTATCGATTAATGTTTTTAAATGAAGTGTTCATTTTTCATTAACATATCTTATATTTGTATTTAATGTAAGAAAATGTGTTTCAATGAACAGATCATGTTAAATTTTCTTCAATTGGGTATGTGATTTTCCTTAAGTACTTTTTTTTATATTTTTAAAATATTCTTCATGGAATTCTAGAAATATATTTCCACTAAGCAACCTCTCCAAAATGTCTGCAAATAATTTTTAAACTTGAAAATCCGACCTAAAATAAACAATCTGATATTTATACATTTTCAATATTTGCTATATTGCATTACCTGCGGTAAAAATATTGTGAATTGTAACTATATGAGTGCGAGTGAGTGGCAAACATTATTTTCCTTAATTCGTATTTCATTCGGACTTTAATCAACAACTTTAAATATTAATAAAAAATATTTGCGTCTGTGACGCCAGCCTGACAATATTGTCAGGCTGTCTATTGGACAAATGGAGTGTTTAGAGGATGTGGTGGGTATCCTAGAATTACTGTCAGGCTATGTCAGGCTGCCCCCTTTTAGAAGAAAATATGGTCAGGCTGGGGAACATGTGACGCCAGCCTGACAAAAGTTAATTTTCAAATTAAAACCTATATCCTTGTCAAGCTGTTCTTTGTGGTATTGAGGGGCTTATAAAAAAACCGTTAGCCAACCTAACAATATTTTCAGGCTATATCTGGTAGCCTTTATTTGGAAAAGGCTGGAGAAATTTTGACGGCAGCCTGATATTTTTTTATTTTGACAGGCTGGGGAATATGTGACGCCAGCCTGACAATATTTTCATTAATAGCCTGACAAGGATATGGGCTGTAATTTAAAAATTTAATATTGTCAGGCTGGCGTCACATGTTCCCCAGCCTGACCATATTTTCTCCTAAAAGAGGGCAGCCTGACATAGCCTGACAGTACTTTTAGGGTACCCACCACATCCTCTAAACACTCCATTTATCCCATATACAGCCTGACAAGTATGGTAGTAGTTATTTATATAAACTATAAATGCATACTAAAACAAAAAAAAGTGTACGGAGAATTCAAAGTGTTTATTTTCAGTGATTGCAAATGACGAATGTTACTTATAAATGTTATATCGTTGAAGATTATGTTTCTTAAAAAAAAAATGTGATATAGGGATAAGTAAATTCTCGTTGAGAAAAAAAACGTAATCGTTCTTCACAAAATAAAATGAATGGAATAAGAATAATTCTACAAATGTATCTCTTTAATTGTATAATAGAAATCATATGTTCAGTTTAGAAAGGAATATGAGTAGAGTACCGCATATAAGGTTACCCCACTATATAAAATAAAATGGCATACAGTTTGTTTGTAATGTAATATAACTCTCATATAATACTTTATGCAGTCCAAGCATTTTCTTTGTATTTATTCTGAGGTTTAATTTTTTATTGAAATTGTGAATTGTGTACAGAATTGGCATACGTTTTAATCAGACTGCAAAGTATGCTGGATTTTTTTTTTTAATTTAAATTATTTATTATTAATAGAAATTATTATGATTAGCATTAAGTCGATGCTACAATAATATTAAATTACGAATAAAATCAGCGGCTTTTTTTCCCCCAAACTGTATAAATAAATGTACTCTCTGCATTTAAAATAAGGTAAGAAAATTATTTACATTTGAATATTAACATAATTATTGTTATCATGAGCTCCACAAATGTTTACTATTACTTTTCAATTTCAGAGAGCTATACGAAATAATCGAATACAATTCTCAGAAATTGTATTCGTTAAAATAATATTATGTTTCTAGAATGTAAAATATTTTATGCAAAGATGGGCAAATAATAATTCTGTTTATTAGACATTTACTAGATATTTACGATTTCGATTTATTATTAAATGCTCTTCTTTATTTGTGACAGTCAGTTTATAAATAATGTTTAGATTGTCAGTTGCTGTTTACATAACATTTATTCATTTAGAATTCTATTCCAACATACATTTATATGCTCTGACTGTATATATATTGTTTATTTTGGGTTTCGTATTTAGATTTATCTCATTTTAAGGAATATATCACCATGTATGAATTTCCTATATAACTTTATGAATAATACACTTATCACAAATTAGAATCTATTAAATGTAAATCTGAATTCATCATAAATATGAATAAATGTGTAAATCTGAAAGTAATAACTATTTACCAAAACTGATGACTGCCATAATAATTAATCTATACGACATTTTCTAATATTATTTATATTAAAAATATGTTCATTTAAGAAATAATAAAATAGAAAAAATAAACATAGATTAGTATTTTGTTTACATAAACTTAAATATAATAAAAAAAATATTACTGCGAGCATTGTCAAAATTGCTGTCCGTATAGGTCATAAATATGTATTTTGATTAGTATGACCGAATTTATGAAAGCATTATGTCATTAATTGTATATTACGACGTGTAACTACACCAGTGTACGCAAAGATGATTTTTAAGAAAAGAACGTAGATGATCAGTTTTTTTCCCATATAACTTCCAAATAAATTAGAAGTTACTAAAATGGTTTTTAACAGAAAATTGCTGATTAGTTACAGAAATAAATGTAATGTACAAAGAGCCAAATTCTCGCTTTTTATTTTATGCAATAGTTGCCTAAACTCAAAATCATCTATAAAAAAAACATCTAGATGATTTTTGCTTTAATCTTTGACTTTATATAAATGGCAACCAGAGATTTAATATTTGTGAATGTAAAATTTATTCCTGATACTAATCTGCATTTATCTGTAATAAACCATTTCATTTTTTTCCAATTTATTTCGAAGTTATATGAAAAAATCTGATCATCTCTGCGTCCTTTAGTCAAAATCATCTTTGCGAACACTATGCTAACTACACCGTATAAGTACACTCGTACAATATTACCCAAAAATAATTTGAATACCATCGAAATATTGACATATTTTATAGGCATGATCGAAAATGATTTTTTTTTGTTTTATGGTGTGTAGTGAAAATTTGTCGTAAAATAAAAGAAAAATTTGGTCATAACTCAGTGAAAAATGAACCAATTTACAACGCCAATAGCTGCCTAAAAGCGTAATAGAATTGTTTAGAACTTTGTAGAAGAAAAAAAATGTCCGCCCCTCCTTATTTACCCCCTAAATTTGCTCTAAAATTAATAACCATTTTCAATTATAAAAGGGGGTAGGGCAGGTAGGGGCATCAAAGTCTAAAAAAAATTTTTGTTTTATTTTACGACATATTTTTACTACATACCATAAAACAAAAAAAAGAAGTCATTTTCAAACAGGCCTAATATTTAATTTATAATATATCGCATATTACGATTACCTATTCTGTTAATCCATTTGTAAAAAAAATTAAAATTCTAATAGCGTTAGAGAGATTCAAACACAAAAAAAAAAAAACGATTTTATTAAAATAAATATATAATTCTATTAAGAATTTAATATATAAAAAGATCTGAAAAGTCAATGAGTATTGAAATTTGAACAGCGTTGTAACAGAAAACTGCAAAGCTGTTCATATATTTGGAAGATCTAATATGTAAATAAGAGGAATTGAGTAATTAATTGAAGTAAGAGAAGCATATATACAGTTCAATCTGTTCAATTTTCATTTAAAACTTGCATTATATTAAAATATAAGTATGTTTCTACATTGAATTTAGTACAGTGATCAAAAAACTTTATAAAACAAAAACAAGGTTTATTTACAATTTGGAAAATCAAAGTTAACTAATTAATTGAACTTATACGTACAAAATGAATATTAAATGTATCACAAGCACAAGCACAACATATAGCCATTACATTTATTTAAATGATTTTGAATATACATATCTACATAAGAACTAAGATAAAATCGGAATGTTCAATGCGTTATTTATGCGGAATTCTATATACGTTCTATTTTCAATGTTCTTATTTATATAAGTTAAAAATTATCCAGTATTAAGACATCGAGTGTAAACACACTTTTAATTTACAAATGAATTTAACTTTAATTAATCAGAAATTTATAAAAAAAAAAATATATATATATATTTATGAAAAAAAATCTATAGGTACTTAATTCAAAGTCATTTATATTACCTGGATCCCAATTTGCATCAGCAGCCATTACTGCAGCAGTCATTATTATCTAAAACTGAAATTAGAGCGTACACAAAATGACAATAATTCACTTAACGTTGCATAGAACAAACTTTTAATTAGAAATATTTAAAACGTAAAAAAAATTATCTAATAATTGCGAAAAATTTTTGTTCAAAATTTTAGAATAAAAAAAAAAAAAAAAAAAATAGAAAATATTTGTCCCAAGTTACGAGTATACGACTACAAAAACACTTCGTTGATTTGTATATAAATATAATTTGTTTAATTTAGTTGTTTAGTTGGTTGGTATTATACAAATACTTAAAAGATTGAAAATTATGAAAATAATATAAGGAACCACACACACAACATGTATGCAAACTAGACAGTAAATAAAAATATATGTTAATAGAATAGAATAAAACGTATGTATATTATTTTTGGTTGATGATATATCGCGCATCGTTCCAATATAACTATTTCGTTATATGAAAATGCGTTTATTGCGAAAAGTAATGTTGTTTGTATATTTTTAGCCAGTGTCGATGCCATAGCTATTTGTAAATATATTGTAATGTGTAATAAGAAAATGTTTATAATATGCGGATTAAATGTTTATTATTTTTCTTTTCTTTTCTTTTATTTTGAATAAGACTTGAGTCATGAATCTGTCGCATAACACACTGTGAGTGTGACTGCCTAATATCCAATGTATAACTTTTTAAATACATAACTATTATTACGTGTTCGTTATATTCTTATATATTATATTCTGATAAAAATATAGAACTTATTCTCAATAACCGATACAAGAACTTATGAGTTTTTTTTTTTTATTTTATTATAATCTAATTGGTATATTACGTTTATGTGTCATGAGCGAAATTTAAGTAGTCGGCAGTTTGCGAAAATAATAAAAATAGATTATTGAATCTGTTTTGTTATTATGTTTCCTTTACCTAGTTACCAGTAATAAAAAAAAATTATTTGTTTATTAATTGTTTAAAAATATGAATAAAGCCGTATCATATTAAAATTTCATCATTGAGCAACCGGTGTTCTTTCTTTATTTTTTTTTTTTATTTTTTTTTAAAAAAAAAGCTATATCAATGATAAATATCTTACAAATTGTTGTTACATTTTACAACTCTATTCCACGTAAGTCTCTATAGTGCTTTACTTTACAGTTTATTTAAATGTAAACGTAGTTATGTCGCACCTTCGATGAGACTATTGTTGTTGTTGTACTATATACGCTTAAATGGAAATATCTCAAAAACTAGAAGGGATCAGTTAAAACCTTCTGCATCAAAAATGTTAAGTCTAATCGAAACTGGCAATACTACGTTTACATTTAAATGATGTGACTTATAGTTTTTGAAATTTCTTCGAATAAGCCGCTGTAAAGTTAATTGCCCAGAAACTTATGTGGGATAGGAGTGTTACATGAAGAAAAATTTATATTTTTTTTTTCTTTTCATTTGCTTAAAATTCTCAATTTACGATAGAACGCGTTGACCATTCTAATGGCTAAAAATATGCTATTATTGTTTCAAATTTACTTTCGACCATATAATATTTCAGTCTAATTTTATATAATCACGCAAACATAATATTTTTTAAAAACACTTCTGATAACATTAACATTAAATCTACAGGGTAAATACCAAGAAAATTAAAAATTAAAATAAAAAAACTGGTTCTATTTAAATTGTGTTTCAGTGTTTGTTTTTACTAAAAGACATTCGATGAAATTTTGATTCTTGCTATTCGTAATTCCGTGCACGAACTGACTATTAATATAAAGAAAATTATGTGAGACGTGCTGTGGCTAGCTAGGTGGGCTGGTTAGGTATTGCAATTAATAAATACGAATTGTTCTTAAAAGTTTTTGTTTTTATCCTTAACAAATATACATACAATTCATGTTTTGTAAATTACATATAGTACGTCATCAACATCTATTGTTATTGGTCGACTGTGATTAATCGCATATACATGCTGAATTTAATTTACGCTATAGAGACATTCTGCTAAGTTCAACCTAAAACCAAGTTCTACATTTAAAAGAGTGTTCAAGATTAGATTTTTCTAGCAAAAAAAAAAAAAAAAACTAAAAACATTAATGGATGCTTTATATATACCATAATAAAGACATGAAAATAGCGAGCTTATAAGAGAAATTATATTTATAGCCACAATCACAATCAATAGAAAAATAGTAGAGATGATTTTATTACCCAAGTAGGTGAAAGAAGTTGACATCGCTTATATAAAATAAATGTTTTGCTCATTCTTTTAATCTAATAAAATTAGAAAATCGCCTTTACTCTCGCTCTAGAAAAGTTAGGTCAGGGTTGATGGAATTAAAAAACAAAAAAAAAAAAACTGCCATTGTTTTTATATAAAATAAAATAGGTTCTGTTTTTCCGAAAATAATTTTTAGAAAATTTGAAATTAGGTTTATGTGCTTTGAGAAACGATGATAAAAAAAAATAAATAAAAAGGTATATGGATCGATAATTTGAACAAAGATAAGAATTTTACGTGCTGAAATTTTGTACAAGAACAAAACGTGATACAGGAATATCAATTTTAATGTATTGCACATAAACACTGATGGTAATACAATATATGGGTATATAGAAGATATTATGATTCTCGATACCAGCAGCTGTCAGTTATGCACCAAGAGAGTCCATGAAAAATCAATTTTTCTTTTGTGGTTATTTATTTTATTTGAATATAATACAGAATTCTCTGTTTTGTTTTTCTATAAAATATTTTAAGATAATAACATAACACTCAATGTTTCTACCTTTAAAAATATATTATTTTTAATTCGTTCGAAGAAATTTACAAATTTCACTAAATACACCTTTATCACTTAACTCAATTTGAGATTATTATTTTTTTTTTATATATTCGACATCGCACAACACTGAACACTTTTACGCTCGAATCTCAACTGAATCAAAAAAAATATATATTCACTGAGCAAACTGTACGAGCTTATTCTCATACTATAGAATCATTATAGGGGTTACAACAACTGTCGATTGTCTTCTCTCCCTTATCCTTTAGGAATATAATTTTGATAAATTTACGTTTGGCGTGCAACAATCGTAAAAGTTTAAAAAATGGTTCATGAATTTACTAAACATTTATAAATTGAAAGAGAGCTTTGGTGATGAATTAAAGTAAAGCATAATTTTAACTTAATTATATTTAATAATTAATTCGTATGGTTTGAGCTTATATGCATTTTTGAATTATGTAATTTGAAAATAAATTCAAAATTACATCATTGGAAATATGATTCAGTCTGGGTTTTTTTTAAATTTATGCGATGAATTTTAGATGACCTTTACAATGATTTAGCTAAAGTGTTGAAATGCTTTGGTTTATGCTTTATGCAGGCGTATATTTAAATTGATTTTAATATATTTTAAAAAGTAACTATAGCGAAAACTATTTAAAAAATGACTTTGAAGGTTTTTTTTTTCTCTAATTTAAATTGAAAGGTTTTTTTTTTTTTTAAATTTAAGTCACTTTGAATGTGAGCTAGTGGGTTGATTATAAAAAAATAACTTTAAATTTTAATTTGATAAAATTTAAATCAAATTTCAACGGATGCATATTTTTTATTAAATTAAATTTGGGAGATTTTCGCCTCGCTTACCGTTCAATTCTAATATATATGTATACAAACAAGAGGCTATTGAAATTAATTGCAATTCATGAATTGAAAATAGTGAAATGACAAAAATCGAAATTGATGTAGAGGCTTAGAACTGCAATTCACTATTTGACGACATATATTTAATTTTTTTAATATTATTGGTTAAACAACGTTAAAATATATTTTTTTTTTGGAATGTGAAGAAACCCGTCTTTTAATTTGCAACGGTCTCTCTAAGACAAAAAATTAACAACCTAATAATGTTATAAGGATTTTGTATTAACAAAAAAAACATTTCACTTATTAAAAAAAAAAACAAATAAAAAATTAATGAACATTCCAATTTTAAACAATAATATTCAAATTTAAAAATGGACATATTAATTATTTCCATAGTAAAAACATTCAAAACTATATTCAATATTTTATACATATTCAGATATTAAAAGTTATATTTATGTAAGCAAATATTAAAAAAAAAAAAATTACTTACTGAGTCATGTCATGTATGTCATGTAGGGTGGTTCGTTTCCCAAAAGGTTAAAATTTTCTAGCTCCAAAAGCATTTTTAGATGTAACTGGATCTAAAACGACTATTTTTAATATTAAGGTCCGAATTTTTTAAATTTTAGCCACCGCGCAATCCAGTTGAACTTGTGAT
>JAABKK020017234.1:0-20004 GCA_011634745.2 Catotricha subobsoleta
TGCCCATACTCCACACAAGTTTCTAGCAACTTGACTTGAAAAATTGTGAAAAAAGAACGAGAGGCAAATATAAAATTACAAGTGAGCAAAGAGTTCAAGAAATATAATAATTGGCCCAATTTATTTAACCAATTTTTTCATGTTTCGTATTTTTTAAACTCTTTGCTCACAATTTTTCAAGTCAAGTTCCTAGAAACTTGTGTGGAGCATGCGCATTATGATGATATTTTGAATGAACTATGTTTGAGTGTTTCATATCTATTGAAACGTTTTTTGACTATTTAGAGACATATTTCGAATATGATGTCCGCAGAAGAAAAATAGCTAATAGAATTCTGCATGCCGTGGATGAAGCACTTTTTTCATTTTCATTTCTGTTAAAGAGTTATTAGAGAAAATATTGAAAATGTGTGCATTTTCTTGAACATAACCTACATTAAATAACGCCTTTGACATTAAGAAAAGTAAACATAGATATCTCAAATTATCTATTCATCCGCCTTAATATATTTAAAAATCTTCGCATTCAAGTATAAAATTTGGAAAACTATTACCCTTCTTTCATATGCAAGAGTAAAGTAAAATATAGACTCTGAAGTAAAATCGCCGATTGGTTAATTTCTGTCACGTGAAATATTAACCAATCAGCGATTTTACTTCGGAGTCTATATTTTACTTTACTCTTGCATATGAAAGAATGTTTAGAAACCCCATATGATTTTTGGCATAGTGTTGACGTCAATGATCTTTTGCAATTCTTTAATCTTAGCATTTGTCACTATGGCTTCAAAGTTTAGAATTTTTGAGTGCTGAATGAAACTAATGACAATACAAAGGGTAAAACTATTAAATGAAAAAAGAAAAGAATTGTTGAGTTCGATTGGGCGCATTTTTGCAATGGCCTCACTCTTGATTAGTTCATTTGTTTTGTTAAAGTTTTCGATAAATCATCAACTTTAATAATTTTACAACTTAAATATCACAAGTTTATTATTGCCATTATTTTTTTAACATAACATTTTATTCAAAATTTTAACATTCTTAAATATCTAATTCATATGCGCTCGATTTGTGTTTTATCTTTTGCCAAAGAATTTTCCTTTTAATCCGCCACCATAACCGCCATAACCACCGTAGCCACCACCACCACCGTAGCTACTTCTGCAAATTAAAAATTAGTAATGGAATTATAAATAAATTTTTTTTAAGATAATCTTCATACCAAAAATAGACTGCATGAAAATAGCTATATATATAAAAGTATGTTGGTTTACTTTTTTCTATGTGTAGATTTTTATTTACATGAAAAGTGGTTTTACGAAAAAATCAACTCAGAAAAATCATGACCTCTGAACTAATCAAGGAATGTTTTTCTTTGTTAAAAGTATATTTCACACTAAAATATTCTTCTGGAGATTTTTCGCTTTTGTTTTTGTCACTTGAGTAAGTGGTAAGTTTTTTGTCGCTTTCACTCTGTCTTAATGTCGTAAGAATGAATAGGACAAAGAACCTACTCTTACATTACTTAAGTAACAAACACGAAAACGACTATTATTTATATTGTAATACAATATGAATTCTACTCTATAGAATTTGAAATTCGACCAATTTGTATATATAAAAATCTATAAACCAATAAATTTTAAAGTATAGCTATATAATATAGTCTAGAAGTCTAGTTCACGTCATGAACATTAAAGTTTGTTTCGATTTCTTTTAGCGATCTACAAAGTAATAACTTTATATTTTTACTTACTCGTAATATTGATATCCACCACCTCCATAACCACCACCTCCTCCAAAACCACCGCCTCCGAATCCAGGTGCCCCGAAACCACCGCCTCCGAATTTATGACCTAATTTACCGCCGAATTTACCGCCACCACCACCTCCGTAAACTGGAAAAGCTACTGGGACTGCGACTGGATAGGGCTGTGGAACTGCAACTGGATATGGTGCTGATATAAATTCAGGTCCATGAAATCCTGTATGACAAAAATAGCAATTGTAAGAATACATAAAACTGGTAAATAAATGAATTTGATGTAATGAATACTTACGTTTTTTAATAAATCTTTTGTCTCTTGTTAACTCATTTGGAACAATTTCCTTAGAATCTAGAACTTCAACATTCTCTATAATTTCGGGGTCGGTTGGCATACTGGCCACAGAATACACAACCATTAGTATGACAAAACACGTCAGATTAAGATAATTCATTGCAGGAAATTTATGTTCTAAAAATTATTAAGAAAAAATAGAAATTAATAAAATAAAAATAAAGCTTTAATAGTAATTAATTAATTATTCTTTTATATCAATTAAAAAACTGGCAAATATTATGTCTTTATCTAAATAAACTAATTTCCAATTACATTGGAACAGAACTTAATTTTTGCGAGTATTTTCATAACCAATTAAGAAAAATAATAATCCGTAGCATTATTATATCTTTAAATTAATTCTCGTTCTGCTCGTTTTTCTCATTAATTAAGCATTAAAAAAAATGTATTAGAAAAAAAAAGTACTCATGTTCATGTAAATTTTTCTCAAGATTGAGTGAACAGAAGATTTTATGATTGACCCACCGTTGAACGCAGAATGAAAATATATATATATAATATAGATGTTGGACTCTTTTGGATTGTCAGGTTGTAAAATCATTAAAATCCGTCTAGCGAATCCTGACAAAAAGCCAACCGCTAGTGCGCAAAAAAAAATTATTCATTTTATTTAGTTTTTTCTCAGGATTCGGTGAACGGACAAAAATGTTCCACCCGCCGTTGGATGCGGAATGGGCATGCCTTGAAAATACAATTGTTTTGATTTTGACCTATTTGGTTTTTTGGCTTAAAAATCCAAAGAAACTGATTTTTTGAAAAAAAATATACTTTGCAAATTCGATCAAATATGATGAAAAATTTCACAAAATCAAAAAACTTTAAACTCAGATTATAATTACTTACACCGTACCACAAAAAATTTCTCAAAACGGGAGACAATTTTTTCTGATTGTATTCGGGGTCGCTGATCACGAAAATGTTCTACGAGAAAATTGGCTTTGTTTGTGAAAAAATTAAATTTTGTGACAGTGATTATGATTATGTATATAAAATATAAGTACTCCAAAAACTTAAATAAGTGTAGGTTTGTATGAGAGATTTTTATTGTATTTTGATCAGAATACTTAGTATTTTCATAACAATATTTTTGCAATCGAATTAAAAGTCATGAGAATCTACACTTTTTTTTGCACATTTCATTTTAAAATGTTATTATACATATTACTTTTTTAATTATTACTGACCATTCACTAATTTACAATTTTACTCGCTTTTGTTAACTACGATTTACACTTTGATCCCTTACAGTAAGAGATATAATTACACGCTGTGTTTATAATTCGCCAAAATTCAATATACTAATGTTCTTAAATTTATAATATCTTCAACTTTTATAACCACACACACAACACATATCTAATACCCAAAGTAAAGGTTAATATAATAATAAGCTAAGAACTATTAACGAAAGAATTCCAGTTTTAGATGCTTAAGAACTTGCTATTCTTTCCAAAAAAAAAAAAAAAACCTATCATGAAATATTAACTACAAGTTAAAATGGTTTTCCCATATTGTATAAATCATTATTTTAAATAATTGATTAAATATTGATTCAGACTGCAATAAAAGTCCCTGTTTTTGTTTTCATTTATATATAGTTCTAGCTCTTATAATCAAGTTTTATAGTTATATATGCGATGCGCTTATATTTTATATACAGGGTAACTCAGATAGCTTATTAGCTTAATTTTTATTATTGTTATAAATTGTGTTCCGATTATTTTATGTATTATAGTTTCTATAATTTTCCCTATATTTTGCAGTCTTGGTATTAGAAGATACAGCGCATCGTAATTTCAAGTACGTAACTCTTCAATAAGAAACGCTGAATAAAGATTTAGAAAATAGTTTTTAAACATAAAAACTCTTCATATTTTACCAAATAAAAGAAATTTATGTCGTTTAATTATTTCCTTAAAAGTCTTAGGATGTAATCCACCATTCTTAGACACATTACTTGAATCACTTTCTCATTGTGTTTTTAATCTTTAAATATTTTAAATCATATAATTTACAATTTTTTGTAGCATTTTATGTTAAAAAATGCATTGAAGGAGTGATTTAATTGAAATGTGAAGCACGTCGAAAATTTTACAACATTTTTATATACTTATATCTGAAATTTATAGAAAATTTAACAAACAATTGTTTGGTTTAAAATAAAGACCTAGTGAGCAAGTTTTCACCTTATATTTATATATCAATACAAATCTGGTTCAATATACTATAGTCATATTAAAATATCCCCACACAGATAAATATTGACAAAAACATTTTTTTTTCTTAAACTAAAATCTTTATATTTCATTGGCGCCGATTTCACGTTTTCAACCACTATTAGCTCTTTGATAAAACTAAGTTTTTATCATATTTATTGATCTATTCGAACACGGAAAGTCATATATTTTGCAAATTAAAGCGTCACTTATTCCAATACTTTATTGGGAAAAAAAACAACACAAAAAAATGGGATTGTATTCATGTTAAGAAAAAAAAAAGTGGGTGCAGAAGTAAACTTTGATTCCGGGCTATAAGTAAAAGTACGTGTTCAAATAGAAAAATGAAAATGATAGAAATTTAATTTTATTAAAAAAGTAAATATTGGTTGAAACCATATCGGCGCCAATGTTACATTTAAATTTTCAAACTCGACGCAATAGATCAGAAAAATAAACAATTAAATATGCTGTAAAGAAAAAAAAGTTTTACATTTTTTAAACATAAATTCATTTACAATCGTTTTTTTTTTTTAATGAATTCAGAGTAGAGTTTTGCACCTAACATACTTTGAATTCTTAAATAACATCACCAATCGTGAACTTTTTGATTAAAAATTCCAAAATACGAATTCTGGACATTTTTTTCTTTTACTGATTTTTCCACATAAAAATTATAAAATAAACATATCTACAAGCTACAACCTTCGCTTACTCCATCTGTTGATTTAAATATATTACATTTATAATTTTGTGATACAGTAGCCTAAATATTCAATTTGCCATACCCACTTTTCATTTTAGTCATAAATCATTTCTTTACTATGATGATTTTTGCAAAGTGCCATCACCAAAATTCAAATTCCTACAAAGCTTCAAAACGTAAAAACGGTCCTAACTTCATAAATAAATGAATGTAATGGTTTCTCGGTACCATATTCTTATACCATAAACATAAAAATAGCATCTAAACCAAGATCAAGAATTAATGGAAATTGTACAACAGCCGAATTAACTTTTATATAAACATCAGCCAGAAAATCAGAGCCCTCAAAAAAGTTAAAAGTGAGATCATTGCGACACTTTTTTTTGTATCATGACAGCTCTTTCAGAAGCATTCAAAAAACTACTAAGTTTAATTCCGTAACACAATCAAAATCCGAGCCAATAAAAAAATGTTGACTAATTCAATATAAATTTGAATTTTATTTAAAATGTGTGCGTTACATATTTTAAAAAAAAACTATTTAAATTTTATAGTTGCTTATAAATATTGAACTGACAGAATCAAACTTATATCAGTTTTAAAGTAAAACAGTTCTAGAACAACATAATAAAATTTTATCAATCAATTTCTTATCCAAATGAAAAAAAAAAAAAATTAAAAATATGTATATATTTATTGGTATATAAAATATAATACCTATTATATACATTATACATATTATAAATTTCTAGTTGTAAATTTAAGTCACGAGAAATAAAATTTATCTCATTCTACAACTTTATAACATCTTTCTATACTGGGTTTATTTATATTGTTATCATCAAATTCACTTCTTTTTTTTTAATCATTATATTAAAATATTTAATTTTGTTTCAAACCTATACACAAATACACAAATACACATACATAAATATACAGATACAGATCAATTTATTTAAATTCATTTAATTTATTATTTGAAATTAATATAAATTATGAACAAAATTTTACCTGTAGAATAACAACAAAATCAAATAATAATTTGATGGATTAACCAACCAAAGATTGGTGTTTATAGTTTTCGATAAATCATGAACTTTAATAATTTTGCAATTTAAATATCACAGTTTTATTGCTAATATTTTTTTTAACATAACATTTTATTCCAAATTTATCATTCTTAAATTACTAATTCATATGTGTTTGATTTGAGTTTTATCTTCTGCCAAAGTAACTTGGTTTTCCAAATCCGCCACCCCCACCCCCACCATAGCCATAGCTACTTCTGCAAATTAAAAAATAGAAATGGAATTATAAATAAAATTTGAAATAATCTTCATATCCAAAATGACTACCTCAGATGAAAATAGCTATTTAGAAAATATATTATAAAAGTATGTTGGTTTAATTTTTAAAACGACTAAGAAAAATTATCACTTGCGAACTAATCAAGGAATGTTTTTCTTTGATAAATCCACGGTGCAATGTATGCCTTTTCCGAATCCTGGTTTCAATATTATTATATCTCGGAACCAAATTAGGCAGAAGTGATTTATGTTTTTCTATCATCAAACTTAAAAATATATTTCACACTACAATTCTGAAGACTTTTCGCTCTTGTTTTTGTTACTTGTTGAGTACGTTAGGGTAAGTTTTTTTTGCCGCTTTTACTCTGTCTTAATATCGTAAGAATGAATGCGACAAAAAATTTACCCTAATTACTCGAGTAACAAAAACGACTATTGTACTGTAATGCAATATGAATTCTAATCTATAGAATTTTAATTTCGAACGATTTGTATATAAAAAAAAATCTATTAAGTTTAAAATATAACTCTCGTATATAGTCTAGAAGTCTAGCTCACGTCATAAGAATTAAGTTTGTTTCATTTTTTTTTTATCGATCTGCAAAGTAATAACTATATTTTTACTTACTCGTGATATTCGTATCCACCTCCTCCAAAACCAAAACCACCACCTCCTCCATAACCACCACCTCCTCCATAACCACCGCCTCCGAATTTATGACCGTATTTACTACCACCTCCGTAAACTGGAACTGCTACTGGGACTACTGGAACTGCTACTGGAACGGCTACTGGGACTGCAACTGGATACACAGGTACAAATGCATGTCCTTTAAATCCTGTATAACAAAAACAGCAATTATAAGAATACATAAAAGTAGAAAACTATTAAATGCACATGAATTTGATGTAATGAATACTTACGTTTTTTAGGAAATCTTTTGTCTCTTGTTAACTCGTTTGGAACAATTTCCTTAGAGTCTAGAACTTCAATATTCTCTATAATTTCGGGGTCGGTTGGCATACTGGCCACAGAATACACAACCATTAGTATGACAAAACACGTCAGATTAAGATAATTCATTGCAGGAAATTTATGTTCTAAAAATTATTAAAAAAAAATAGAAATTAATAAAAAAAAATAAAGCCTTAATAGCAATTAATTAATTTTTTTTTTTATATCAAAATAAAAACTGGCAAATATTATGTCTTTATCTAAATAAATAAGTTTCCAATTAGATTGGTACAAAACTTCATTTTTGCCTGTGAAAAAAAAAAAGTTCATGTTGATTTTTCTAAGGACTCAGTAGACAAATTTTATTGTTGAACCATGCACAATAAACCCATTCGTGCGTGGCATACATTATAATGTACATCAAAATTTAATGTAATTTTAACGTGAAATATGAGCACACACAAATTGGAATATCTACAATGTGTTAAATTTAATTCGTTTGCCTTATTTTTCGATTACCCAAATTAATTCCCGTGCGAAAGGGTTAATAAGGTTTTGAATCTAAAGTCATGGATTTTTCGAAATTTATACTTACCCAAATCAGAAACTATTTCTCTAAATTTTCTTCTTTTTTTTTGTTTTGCTTTATTTTCGCAAATTTATTAGCGATTAATGAAACAGGCACAACAACAGCATATTGAAAACATTATTTACAATGAGATAAATTGACGCAATGGTAATGAAACCATAAATAGACAAATAAACAGACTTTTAACAAAAACCAAAAATGTATATTTCTTATAAACGGCATAAATAAATAAAAATTTACAAAATTTATACAATTATTAGGCACGCCTGTCGCAATTTGCTTTAAAATGTTTGTAAATGATATTTTGATGCAATAGTTTCGCATATCCGAATTACGGAATCAGTCGGATCATTTTCTATTACTCTCAATCAAATTTAGATCATAACCGCGAAAAATATCTTTTCGTCTATGTTGTATTTGCTACATTTTAATTTCGATTAAGATGAAATTCTTTTATCATATTTTGCTTGCCGATTATAAACTACCTCTCATCATTAATTAGTTGGAATTGTGTTGGCAAATAAAATACTATTGATTCGCTTAGCTCTATAGTTCTCTCTCCTATTACCATTTTCTTCTGAATTTTGTGAAACATTAAATTTAAACAAAACCCATCAAATTCTATACGCACGTCATACAAATTAAAACCGTATGCGTATACCTACCTCTTGAAATTATGTATTATTATTATTTTTTTCATTCTTTATATTTTGTTTTTTTTTTTGTACTTTAACTGACGTGAATATTTTAATACACATCTGTCATTTATTATCGTTTAGGTAGACCAAACTCTACAATAAACATAAAATTATATTAAAACATTTATATTATCCACATTAAAATTATTGTATTTATATTTTATCCAAAAATAAAAATACAAAAAAAGAGAAAAAAATGAAGAAGAAAATATATAACATAGAAAATATTTTATGTGATTATAGAACTAAAACTGAAACTAGCTAAAGTATTATTTATTATATTTTGGATTGGCTTTTCAGTTTTCACTTATGTATGTATATGTGTAATTGCTTGGTTTATTGATTGTTTGTAGGTATTATTATATTTATCTGATTATGTTATATGCGAGCGCACTGAGTGGCGGTGCTGAGTTACGTACGAGTTGAATATATAGAAAAAAAAACATATATTGTCTATATCTATATCTATACACATTCAGAGTATATTGAGCTGTGCTTCTTTCTGTAATTCTATCTACAATATATTTGTTGTGTATTATTATTATTATTATTATTATTAATAATAATAATAATATATATAATTGTATATATATAATTGTATATATATATATTTTGGTTATAGATATTTGTTTCGTTGGTGTCGTCGTCGCCGTCGTCGTCATCATCGTCCGCATTATACACAATTCCAATTTCTATGAAAACAATTTAGCTACACACAACGCATATATAGAAGAGACACCCGTACCGTACGTATGTTAAATAACCATTGCCCGTTAATATTTTTGTGTCGTTTTCTATTCATTTTAAAATACATTTTAGATATGCTCATTATTTTCAATCAAAGATCAGTATAAATTTTGAAGAATATAGCCGGTGTGTAATGGTGAAAATCATATTGTGAATCGTGTTTCGGATTATTTCTCTGCATAAATTGTTGGTATTGTGGTTTGAACCGCAAAAAAAAAAAACAAAAACAAAAGCAAAAAAAAAAACAAGAAAAGAAAATATAATAAATTTTTATTATTATTATTATTATTTTTTTTTTTATTTTAATTTCTGTTATTACAGGCGATTTATCGTGTGTTCTGTGTCAGTGTGTGTGTGGTAAATAAAAGAAATAAATAAATATCAAGAGAAAGTGTATTACCAATTTTCAGTTCAGTTTAGTTTTGTTTCATTTATATTATTACCTACCTACATATTGGATAGGATATAATTTTTTTATTGTTTTTTTTTTTCTTTTTTGTATTTCATCATCAAATAATAATAATATTTAGTTTTACATTGCAAAATATTACTGTTTTTTTTTTTTTTTTTAAATACAATTTCATACGCAACTGTATTTGTTTTTTTTTCTTTTTATTAATTTTATTGTGTGGAACATAAAAGAAATTTTTTACTAAAGACAATTCGCTTGGTTTTTATATATTTAATAAATATTAAAATGTAAAAAAGAAAACATAAAACCATCAGAATGACTTAAAATGAACGAAATAAATTAATGCATTTGAATTAAAAAAAAAAAAACAAAACAAAACAAAACGTACGAAATTACTTTTAAGTATGAGATTGTGTGGCATTTCGAGTTTGTTCTACACAACATTTGCAAATTTTATAAGAATAACTGTATTGGAAATTTAATAGTATTTTTGTTTTTTTTTTTGTTTTTTGCTGAAACATTTAAACTTCGAATTAATCAAAAAAAAAAAATGTATATTTTCAAATAAATTTTATAGAAAATAAAAATGTGAAAAAAAAAAACAATATTTCGTTGTTGCGTTTTTTGATTATTACGTAATTATTAAAAGTTATTCACAAAACAGTTCATATGGCGGCTACATATTAAAATGTTATGCATAATTTGTTTCTTGGTATTGTGATTCTAATTATAAATGACTCAATAAAACATTTAGTGTTACATACAATGTAAGATATATTTTATGATTTTATTTTTTTTTAGTTGATTTTGTGATAGGAAATTGTTTAGGGCAGAGACACGCTGAAAAATCATTGTTGCCCAGTCTCGTTTAATGTTTTATTCAGATTTTGTTATGATTTTATGGATTTCTAGTTAATCAAAAACGATTTGCTACACATTCATAAGATCACTTGAATATGCCTTCGGTTATATTATTCTGTCCATATTCGGATATATGAAATTCTGTGCAAAAATTACTATAAGAACTTAATTTAGAATAATAGTAACATAATATTGTCTCTAATATATAAATATATAATTTGAATTTCAGTTAGTTGATTTACAATTGTTTTCGATTGAATAAAATGTCTTATTGAGAATGTCGTTAACGTTTAAAATGAATGCTTAAGCTATAGATAAGTGTTATGGTCTATCTAGCAGTGGATTTACCGTTTTAATTCGACCGAATATATGCTTTTAATCACATTGATGATTAACCTTTATATATTTTTTATTTTTTACAATTTCTCGGATTATTTTATTGAATATAGTTTTAATTACTTACTGAAAACTAATGTAATTAGATATTCGTTGAAGTATTTTTTTTTTTGTCTATTTTAAGAAGAAAATATTGATCAACAGATTTCCGGTGCTGTTTCTCACATTGTGTCAAAATTAATATTACATATAATTTATTTATTGTTTTTTTTCCGAAAACATTTATTTCAATATAAAATATAAGTCTTATGACGATGATTCTATTTTTTCTATTGTTATTATTGTTAACGTCGCATGTGGGTAAATACAAAATAATTTAAGTTTCATTTTTGTGTGTGTTTGTATAATGAATAAATTAATGACTGAGGTCGCTAAATACGAATCTATAGATTTACATGTTCATTTATTCACTCATATTATATTTTTTCTACGGATATTAATTACATACTCTCTGCGGTTCATGTCTTCACCTCTCAGCTTTAGAGCAATTGAATTTTGTGTTTTTTTTGTTTTTTTTTTTTAAGTTGTGGTTGTCAAATATATCATAATTTATAAGTGATTTCGCGTGATACTAAAAACATCTCACTGTAGGTATAACGACACACACAGTAGAGAAATAACACAGTCGTAATTCAGATGAATTAAACAAATTGAACAGAGTTTATAAAAAAAAAAAATCGAAAGTAAATTTATCATTAACACATTAAAACATGTTAATAACTTGAAATAGGTTTACGGATTAAACAGGGTTTGTTTGTTTGTTAAGTGCAACGCTGAGGTAGTTAACGGGTATTAAGTAAATGCGGAAATAGAGCCTGGCAAGTTTATTGTTTTTTTTTGTTTTTTTCTTTTTCTTAACTCCAGTTTGTAGTTAACGTAATAATTCAACAAGTTCAGTAAGTACTTGAGATTTTTTGTAAATCTACTTACGTCGTATTTAATTGGTGTTATTTTCTATATAAAAAAAATATAAAGTGAATTTTTTGAGAGTTGACCCTCAAAATTTGTTGCATTTGAAATTACTTAAATATAAGTGAAAATATTAAAGTATTCAGAAGTATATATTGTACGAATATTTTGATAACATTTTATCGTAAACTATAGAATCCATAATGTGATATAAGCTGATCGTTTTCATAAGGAAATGGTGGAGATATTTGATGGATATTTACAAATAATTAAGGTGTGTCATATTGCAATGATAACTTACTAAGTTTTGTTTTTTTTTGTTGTTGTTGTATTGGGTATTATAGAACAGCAATATTACAAAAAAAAAAAACAAAAAGAGTTTATATGCTACCTACACTTACTTCATGAAACATTTTTATTTGAAATAACAATCTAATCTTCTCAGAAGGTTTAACAGAAGAAAAATAAAACGATATTCTTTTATAAAATAGTTTTCCATACTTTCTAGCTAGTGGTTACAGAATTTATTTACAGAAAAAAATGTAAATTTAGATTCATTTCCATTACTACGTGAAATACAAATAATTTGTTTGGAATTTGTTATACCAAACTAGTAAAATGAATTAAGGTGTTTCAATGTTCTGGCTATTTGTTGTGCAATTTAAAAACTATAATGGATTCTTTTGTATCGAAACATTTTCAATAAGACCGTATTTTCAATTTTCCTAAAATCAATAATTTTGCAACTTCTCAATTGTCACATAACAACAGAATAATGAATTTATAAACCATATAGTCTTAGTTATAATCATATTAATTTATAGTCTCGCTCTATTATTTATTTTTAATATGACGAAATGTATCTATAACAAGAATTATCGACATTTTCTTGTCGTTCTATACAACAACAGCTAGCTCTATATCTACATATCTATCCATTTGAGTATTTTGAAGAAGATTCTATATTATATATTAATCCATTCTCATGTAGAAAACATCGTTTTATGTCGCGTTGGTCTATAACATTCCATTCGTTTCATTCTGAACAATTTATTTATTACAATATTATATCTCTTCTCGTATGTGCAAAGAGATATATATATATATGCCATGTAGCCGTAGGTAGGTAGAATTATATTATTTTTCATACATAAATTATAATATACACCAGACCTAAGTAAAGTTATATGTATTTTTGAGTTTGGTTTTAGTCAAAGTTTCGAACGTAAAACGCAAACGAGAGAATTGTGGACATCAGTATTTGTTACTTTTTATGTATTTAAGCAGAAGCAGCCATAGCGCCAAAAACAACAACAACAACAAAAACAATTTCAATCCCATCCCAAAAAAAAAAAGAAAAAAAAGTAAAAAGAAAAAAGCATATCTTCCTCCTTCTACCCGCTTTCCTTTTATATTTCGAATATATTATGTTGTCGAGGTACAATAATATGTTCTCGTCACCGTTTTATTGCTTATGTTCTATTTAATGTTGTCCCCCTTTGCGCTTCATGCCGCACAAATATATTCTTTTTTTTGTTTTTTTTTTTTTACCTTACCTTATAGCATTCGGGTTAAGTTTTGATATATAGAACAAGAAAAAAAATATACAGCACAGCACAGCAACAGCAACAACAACAACAAACAACAACAACAACAACAAAAAACAAGAAAAAATAAATAAATAAATAAAAATGAAATAAAATAAAATAAAAACATAAGAGTCGTGCTTGCGTTTTCTGTTCGTATTCGTATCCAGTTTTAACACTCTTCTTCTTCTGCGCGGAACTTTAATATTATAGAGAAGAGATCTCGATAATTTTATATACCTACCTCTACCTAAAATATAATAATAATAATACAATGATGGGGGGGTGGTGGGTTACTGTGCTACAATGATTAATCATAAACGATTTTCAGTGAGTACGTACGTTCGTATGTGGTTGGAAAATTATATTTCTATATAGATCTGTATGTACCGTACTGTGCGGCAAAAAGATTGTAACGCTTTGTTTCTAGATTTAAATAATGGCGTCGTTGTCATTTAACGGTGTATTGCTTAATACCATCAACCGATAATTTAATACGAAACAATTGCCAGATATAATTTCCAAAAATTTAATTAATTTTAATTTTAATTTTTTGTTTTTTTTTTTTAAATCGTTGGTTATTAATAACAAATTAATCATTTTTAATATCGAAAAATAAAAAGAAACAAAACAATATAATATGTAGAAAGAAAATTAAAGAGGTCAGACAACTGGCAATTCTTGCAGAGTTCAATGAACTAAATAGTTGCCGGTTACATATTTTTAAATATAGAATAAATAGAGTTTATTTTTTTTATTTTTTTGTTCTTTATTTTTCTTCTTTTTCTTTTTTTTTTTTTTTATTTCTTACAAATAATAAGAAATGGATTGTGTAATTTTGTTCATTTGTTGAAACTATTTATTTTATAGACGGTTATTTAATGCGGTTGTGTGTTATTATAATGAAGTTAAAATACCAATATTTTAAAGCTGTAAGTTAAACAGCCGGTGTTTTGGGCATTAGTTATTCATTTTCTATTAAATAAGCATCAGTATTAATTTTTTGTTATGTTTTTTCTTTTTTTATGATTTAGTGTCAGAACTGATTTAAAACGAACCCTATTGTTAAATTGCATAAGAAGAAAACAAAACCCGGGAAAGTTAAGTTAAAGAATGGATTTTATATCGTCAGACATCGAATTGATTAAATGTTTTCCACTATTATCTACTGGTTATTCAAAATATTAACATGTTTTCAATATTTTTATTATTTTTTTTTTTGAATATAAATTAATTTTAATTGAAGTTCATTTCTATTAATGGACTTTCACTTTCAGTGTTAACTATTTAAATCAATTTTCAATTTCAAATGTTTAACTTTTTTTTTTGTAATAATCTCGACACAATTAATTGCATTATAGTTTTAAGCCATAATATAGGCTACGTGTTTGTTTGTTATATCAGATCAAATTCCAAATAATTGGTTCATTCAGTTTTCTCATATAGTTCATGTGCTCAATAAACCCAGTCAACACTCAATTATTAAATAGTTTCAGTGCTTGTGTCCTCTAATTCATTTAAAATAGAAAACCATTATATCCCATGTAACCATTTTAAGAATATATGTTTTCTTTATATAGTGACAATTGTATATCTTTTTTCGTGTAAAACAATAAATTTGATTATCAGTAAAATATAAAAAACGAGCAAATAATTTATTTTCAAAATAAAATTTACAAATAAAGTCGGTAATAAGTTTTAAACAACAATTAGTAATTTTCGATATTTACTAATTCACGCATCATCAACCGTCATTGTCCTCCGGTTTTTCTTGTGTGTTTGTGTGTTTGTTTTTTTGTTTTTTTGCCGAAGTTTTATTTTATTAATTTTTTTTTGCTTTCATACAATAACAAATATTACATACTTACTTACTTAGATTGCAAATTTTAAAAAAATGAAAAGAAAACAACCTACAGAATCATCAAATAAATAAAATTGTAAATTAATTAAATACCAAACTCGCCGACTCCTTATATTTTTATGATATCATTGTATAAGTTTAATAAAATGAGTAACACACATCTAATTCTAGTACAAATTCGAAATATGAACATTTAATATGAATCCATCATATAAAATACCTCATACTTATCATATTTATAAGAAAAAGAAAAAAAGACTGTGTATTATTGTGACGTGTGTATTTGTGCTCAGTAAACCGATGTATTTTAAATATTGTGCGTTTCGATTGTCCCTTCATATTATTCTCATCATTTTCATAATTTCATGTGAGTACACACCAGCCAAGAGTACAGTCTAAAATAGAAAAAAGCGAAAAAGAAAAAAAGCGAAAAAGAAATAAATAAATCAACAACAACAACAACAACAACAACAACATGTATATCGTAAAAGCAATGAGAATTGGGAAACACACTATACGACAACGACGACAGCACTAAACAAAATAACCAAAAGAGAAATAAATTTTGAAGTTCTTCTCTTGCCTCATATTATATATATAATTTGTATGTTTATTGTGTGTACAGAACACGACACGGCGTACTCTTCACTGTGTAATATTCTTCTATAAAACGCATTATACCTATAGAAATATCTATATGAGTAAATATAACATAAATGTATGAATTGTATTTTCTATATATATATAAATATAATATGGCCATACCTCAACTTATATACAAAATGACTGAAAATTGTGTATAATATAACCTAACGAAACCAAAAACTTTTGCTGAGCTCAATTCCTCGCGCGCTATACTATTTCGCTTTATTTTTTTTTTTTTTTCATTTTTTTTTTGTTGTATTTCTTCTCATTTCTCAGTTTAACTGTTCGAAGCCATCTTGGTCGTCGTGTGTTTCATAGTTTGTTTTTTTTTTTATTTTTGTATCCACAAAAATCGGTCTCTTTATTACCATTTATTCAAAAATAAATTTATTTATAAATTAAATGTTCTATTAATTTAATTATGCAATAATGAAATTTAATCAATTTAGCAATTTAACTGCAATCACTGTGGTTTTAGTGATGGTTTTTATTGTAATATGAATTCAAAAATTACAACAACAACAAAAAAATTGTTCAATTTTTCGAAATGATTTACAATAAAATGTTTGGCGTGCGCTTGTATTAGTGAAACAAAATATGTGTGTTTTATTTTTGTTCATATTTTTAATATAAAATCATTCAAACTATAAGGTGTATAACTTCGAAATATTTTAAATGCTCTGCTTGCTTAATGCTCAACCAGATGCATATTTTTTTTTTTTTATTTTATTCTTCAATGATGTTTCACACGCTAAAAAGGCAGCCATTTTGATGATTCCTTTTGGTCAATTTGTACAATTAATTGGATATATATTTGGATTAAATTATTTGTATTGGATTCGTTAACAAGGTTTAATATTATTCTAGTGAAATAGTTAAATAATTAAGAGAATTTGTGTATTCAGTTTGGAATGTGTGTTAAAAGTAATTAGCTTTATCCAAAAACGAAACTAAAATAAATAAATAAAACTGTGTAAACAACTATCAGCTGTGCATTCAGATTATATTATCATTCTAATTTGTTTGTCGGTTTTTTTTTTTTTTTTTTTTTTGAATTAAACTGATAACCATAATATTTGTGGAAAAAAATAAAGTTTGCTTGATTTTTTATCTGCTTCCTTTTTTATTTAAAAAAAAAAAAAAAACGGAAAATGAGAAAAAAAAAAAAAAACTTTAAAATCGATAATTTTCTGTATGATGGTTTTGCGTTGCGTTTTGCCCCGTGTCGTGTGTATGGTTTCTTCTTTTCTTAACATGAAATCTTGCATTGTAATTCTCTTTAAATCCACCCAAAGTCAAATGAAATAAATGATGTTCTTCCTTTCTATCCTACATGTTATTTATTAATATTATATTATGTATATAAATATGGTATAGAGAAAATGTAACGTAACGATAGACGGTTACCGTATCTACATTTTGTTGCTTTTGTTTGGATACTAGAAAATATATTTTTGTATCTGTGTATGGTGCATTTATAAAATGCTTATAATAATATAGCTCAACATAGAGAATATACCTAGACCTTAAATCTCCACCCTTAATACACGGACTATATTCTTTTTTTTATTTTTTTTATTTTTTTTCCATTTGCTGTGCTCACTCACTTAGGCTATCAGAAAGAGTCAGTCTAATACATCTTATTGTAGAATAAATTCAAATTAAATAGTTTTATTGTGTGTGTGTGTGTGTTTTTTTTTTCTTTCTAAAATATCCTTTAAACGGACATAAGTATTAACAATTTATCGTTTATTATGTAATTGTGATAAGATTATCAAAATAAAATAAAAATATCTTTGCATTGAGAAAATCGGGCACTTAATCTTATCTGAAATTCTGCATAAATTATTAATTAAAGTCAGATTATGAGTTTTTAATTCACAACAGGACAAACAAAAAAAAAAAAAAACTGAATATTTTATAAAATACAGAATGTTAAACGCCGGTAATATACTGTCTGTGTGTTAGTCCATTCTATTCAACAAATTGTTGGAAAATTAATATGCAAATAATTATAATTTCAAAGTCAAGCTCAAACCATCTTGTAAATCCGTAAGTGAAAATTCGTAAATTGAATAATGTTTCAGTTTTGTAAAAATATGGAATTATTTTGTAGTGAATTTTTTTATTTTTTTTTGTTGAAAATCGATCTTGATTATTTATTTTTATATTTGATAAATAATTAATTATTTATTTGATATAAATTGTTTATTGCTGATGAATAATTCATTAAAGTTATGTTCATTCAGTAAAATTACCATAATTTACAATTTCAGAGGAAATTATCGACTATCGTCGTATCGCGAATAGTTTATAAGTTTATAAGTGATATGGTGTTCTTTAGTCGTTATCATTTTATTCGTTTGATTTTTCCATATGTTCAATGCTTATTCTTTTCTTCTTTTCGTATTAATATAAATAAACGTCTAGATCTGAGTTTTGGCCTATAGAATGCGTACCATAAAAGAGTTTAAAAGAATAATTTAAAAAATGTAAAATGGTCCCTGCTCAAGAAATAGAAAGTTGAGTTATATTTGGAATAGAAGAAACACATTGCTGTTGTTCAAGAATGTTTTTCTTTTTCGTTTTTCTCCAAAAATTCCGTTAATATTGTACTTTTACCGAATTTTTAACGTAATAATTAGGAGTTCATTATCTCTTATACCAACCACTATATAATAAATATGTATTCTATAACCGCTAATTTTTCCACTTACAAATACACTAAATAATGTAATGTAATAAAAAAAAAAAAAAATTGTGTCGATAAATTTTTCCTAACATGTTCTTCGCAATAAATTTATAATTCTTTTGTTTTTACTTTTTTTTGAACAATTATATAATTATCAATTCAATTTCATTTATATTTATCAATTGGATAATGACAAATAAATGTGACTAATGGCTAATTTAACTATCTCTACTACCGTTACTCTACTATAATCGCATTTTTCTTGAAATATAGGTATAAAAAATCTGCTATAAAAATTGGCCATTGCAAAACAAAAAAAATTGTTCGATTATTCCAAGAAAAATAAAAAATAAATAAATAAATAAATAAAAACCTGATAGCAATAAAATACAATTCTGTTTAAATTTCATTAAATTTCAATGTAAGCATTTTTAATATTAATCTGTGTATTATTCGAAAAAAAAACCAAAAACCGAGGACAAACTAAAATTATTTATTAGCTATATCTGTATATTTTTGTTTTTTTCGTACCTACGTTTTGGCTTTCTTATACACAGTACACACAAATTACAATTATAGTTAAGGTCACTGTACGCAGTGAGTATGTTGCTTATAAAAATATAAAATACTCAGCCTTTTAATACACAAAAACTATTTGCACACAGCGCAATATTTCAATAAACATTTGCAAGCATATAGCTTTAAGTTTCATTAAAATGTATACATTGAAGATATAAATACCTACCTACTTTATAAGTATTTATATTATAAATTAATGTTAATTATAAACAGTTTTCATAAAAATAAAAAAAAAACAAAAACAAAACGAAAAAAAACAAATGTTTTAATGCAAATTATTCGATAGTCGAATGGAAAATGTTGAATATACAGCTACACATACTGCATCTGGGTATTACATATACTTAATTCTTTTTAATCGTATGTAAATTGCGAACATTTTAGAATAGTTTGTTTTGAAAATATTTTTACTACTTCTACATATAAAATTAGAAACTCTAAATCTGAGAGTCAACACTCATATTTCATTCTTCAAGTTAAATGCTCTCAAATTTTTCCAATTATTCAAATTAGTTTAATAGTTTAAAATATACGTAAATTAAATGGTAATCCGTCAATATATTTACATTAAGATAAGATACGGTTTTGATCAATAAAATACAGAAAATTATCAATCTTTCTGATTGTTGAATTGCCATATAACAGGGTGTCTACAGGTCGTTTAAGTCGTATAAGTCGTTATAAAGTCGTATTTTCAAAAAACGGTCGTTTAAGTCGTTAAA
>JAABKK020017245.1:0-19998 GCA_011634745.2 Catotricha subobsoleta
ATTCATTATCTCTCTCCAAATCGTATTTATCACTTATTACTTTTGGCTGATATGGAAAATCTGGATGCTTTCCAGAACTCGTTAAATGATGCATGTTAGAATTTAAATCACCAGTAATTACTGATTTTCCAATCGAACTTCCAAGATAAATTAATGTGAGAATAGCCGAAATTATAATAACTTTCATTTTTCAATATTTTTATTGTAGGCCGCGATCGGTTCAAAATATTTTTGGTAACTAAATATAGATCTCTCGTGTAATATTAAATAGAAAAATATTTACCTATCACTAGTTTATTGATATGATGATATCAATACACGTGTCTGCCAATGGATTGGTATACGACTTCGTTTTTCGTAAACATGTATATTCTCACGAAAAAAAAATCAGCGTTTCTTGGTATATTGACCTACAGTGCTGTAGCGTCTCATGGGCAAAGGTGGGCTAAGCCCACCCTGAATAAAATTGAGCAAACCTTAGAATATTTTTTAGACATAACCCCTAGAACCGAACCCCTAATTTTATTTGATAAGAACCGAACCGTCAGGACCGAATTCCTAAAAAAAATTAAGGGGTAAGGGGTGTCATGGATGCGACAGTAAAGTAAGCTATATAATCAAACAGAAAAACTGCAGTCGAAAGCTTAAATTTCTAGACCTCTATTTTTAGCTCATGCATCTGTTTGCAGTCGAGATATTCATTAATTTGATTTTTATCACTTTTCCTTTTTTTATTTATTTTAGTGACTGCAGTCGAGACAATACAAATATATCTCAAAATCGGAAAAAAATAGAATAAAGATTATTTGTTTAGGGTAGCGCCCGGCCTTCGGTTTTTCAATTTAATCAATAACAATTACTAGAAAATTGCGTTTTTTTTTTTACAAGAAATGGCGGTTTACGATAAACAAAAGCTCTACACACTCTAAAAAAACTAATAAGTCGTAGAAAGAATAATTTTTTATATGATATGTCAGCCCGCCCTACAAAACTATTCACGCTACGACACTGATTGATCACCAATATCCGAAAACTGACTCCTGAGAAATAACTGATCTTAAGTGGAAGTAATATGAAAATATGATGATTTATATACATACCTATAAATTTTTTTTTTTTTTTATTACGGTGAACATTTTTATAATGTCTGATAAAGCCTAATATTATGGATACACTATAGAGTTAATCATTAATTAACTCATACGTGTCGAGGGTAACTACGTTCTGATTGGCTAGTTAAGAGTTAATCATGATTCGAAACTTCTTTATCTCTATATAGTGTATCTAGAGTATTATGGTATGATATAAATTAATAAATTAAATAATATTTTTTTTTATTTTGCATGGGTTAAAGCTAAATTAATTTCAACGACCGATTGAGAAAATCTTTTGTTAATTGCCACAAATAAATTGCACTTTTTTATAACTAGTGTGTTGATTACCAGAAAATGAGAATTTTTGTTTTTCCTTTTTTCCGTGCCGATTTGCGAAATCTTTCTTGACCCAGCTTTTGGAAATGGCCTCATCACTTTGCACTTCATTCAAAGTGGTTTCAGTATGAGAAGTCGTAAGACTGGAAGATGATGTCTTAACATTTACATTTAAAGCAATGTTGTTGATATCTAATTCAGCTATATTCTCATATCTGCTCTTCAAACAGCATCTGAATCATATAAATCTTCTTTGTTTTGCTTTTATAAACTCGTACGTACAAAACATAATTTAGTAAGAATGGTCCCATTCTTACTAAATTATGTAGAAAGCGCATGATATTACTAAATAACATGTATAAATGTTAATTTATTTGTAATATTGGCAAAAGTTAGTAAAAAGCACCAAACGATTGAAAAATATCATATCCCAAACCCAACCGCTGGCCCCGATTCTTAAACTACGAATGTCCCATATATAATTTGAAAGCCATTGCCCTATGCTATCTGCATACTAAAACAGATACACAATTATTTGTAACGGTACAGACATACAATGCTTCAAATACGGTCAAATATTGTGATTTTCACAACTTCAGCGGCTTAGAGCACATCGAAGATCTCATTTATTTTCAAAATCCTTTTAACACGTTAATCAGGAGACCAAATGCAACTAAAAAAATGATGATAGAAGGCTCGGTAGAAGGTATGAAAAAAAATTCGATCCACCCTAGCGGTCATTAAATATGAATATATTTGTTGCATTAAATATTGAGCGTTCCTAATTCCATTATTTTTTTGTTATAGTCATTACAAATTTGCATGATATCACATCACATCTATTTATTCTTCTTAATTTATTCAAATTACATTCAAAACTTAAACCATCTAAAAAAAATCATTTCGATTTGATATATTCAGTAGGGTATTGTAGAATACAGTTATTTCTAGACAATTTTATGAGTTTATTTTAGATTTTTAGAATATTTGGGAGGTATCGTATGAATTTCGTAACTATTTGGCCTTGGCTCCGGTATTCGGCCAGTATAGCATGTCACATATTCGGTATCCGGCTTTTGCCAAAATTACTATTTGCTGCATCACTAGTTAACAGCACCTAAAATGATAGTAGCCTAACCCAACATCCCTACGCACGGTAAAAATTACTACCACGAAGTTTTGATTTTACATTGTCTCATCGAAAACGTTTCACACGACAAAAGTGCTCCGCTGATAGTGATCTGGATATAATATATATAATATTTGTTTTGTATGACGGCCGGACCAGACTGGTCGGTAGTGGCTTATTTAAAATTCTATCAGATATTTTGCTTAAATGTTCGCCAAAGTATCTCATAAAAACAATGTAAATAAAACAATATGTACTATAAAAAAAAATACCAAAAGAAAGGTACTTTAAACAGTGACTTATTTGTTGTCGTAAACACTTTGTCGTGTGATTAATCATCAAAAGATGATTATTTTTTTTTGCATAATATTTTTATAGTTGCACAAATAAAGCTTTTTTAGAGTTGCATTTTAGGGGAACAAATATGTTCCAGCTTCCCGTTAAAAGTAGTTCTGATATAAACCCACCGCATAATACACTCATGATAGGTGAAAATTACTAATGTTGGATAGTATCAATCTACCGAATAGTTATCTTATGTTGAATAAATACATATTACTATTATTTTGAATAGTTTTAACTTTACACATGTTGAGTAGTTGGATATAATTACATAATATAAATAACAATGCGGATGGTCAATGCCGAAATAACCCATAATTATATCTATAAATAATTTAGTAGATTCTGCTATCTTGTATTCTCAGTGTAGAGATGTGAAGCGATGTGGATGATTTTTTCAAATTTCCAATTAACTATTAATAACAAAATAAGTTAACCTAGAGTGCCAATGGATTGGTGGCGTGCTTTGTTTATAAACAAAAACAATAAATATATTTAAAAATTTATGAAAAAGAAACAGGACAGTAAAATGTTGCGATTTTAATTAATAATAAATAAACGCTAGTTTTTATATTTTCGTTCCTTCGTTCCTTCGTTTCTTCGTTTCTTCGTTTCTTCGTGACGTTGTTTTTAAACGTTTCCTAATTCAATTTTAAATTTTTAGTTTTTTATTTTTCTTATTTTTATTTGTGACAAACCCAATATTTCATGCATTGTCAGAAATTAACATAAAAATTATAGCGAAACAATGATTTTATAAAAATTATATTTCATAACTTATTATTTTAGAAGCGATTTACTGTCATTTTAGTCCTAACTTAATTCTCATCACAAACTTTTAATCCCTGACCAATACAGGCTGCGTATGCTATTATATGTGGAATATTATTTTGTTCGTATGTACCACCAAACAAATGTGACCAAGGGCCATTAGCGTATACGGCGACATCATCACCACCATGTGTCTCGACACTCTTAGGAAGAGTAGCTGGAAATGTAAATTTATTTGCACTGTACTCTAATTTAAGTGAATCAACACGACCACCAGTTAAATTCACATGATTATGAAATCCTTGGCCATTACTATAGCTAAGTGTCATGTACGGTTGGAAATCCATATTGCTTATTCCTGCTGCTCCAAAAATATTATTGCCTCTCGCCTGAAAAACATAAAAAAAAATTCGCTATTTTTACTCCATTTCCATTTTTGATAAAACGATTAAATTTTTTAAATTTTTATTACGGGATAGCCAGAATATGACATTGTATGTGAATGATCAGCGGTAACCAAAATTAAAGTGTCCTCCTCATTAAAAACCCTTTTGACATACGAAATGACCTTAGAAAATTCAGCGGCTTCATCAAGAGCTAAATGTGCTTGAGTTACGTGATGGCCCAGATCAATTTTTCCACCTTCGACAAATAAGAAGAAACCTTCTTCATTCTTACTCAAGATCTCAATAGCTTTTGTTACCATTTCCAATAATGATGGTTCTTTATCTTGAAGTGAGTTTTCTAAAACGTCTAAGTGAAAATTCAAATGAGAACTGTGAAATAAACCTAAAAGATAATCTGTTTCACTGGCGTTCACATTCAAAAGTTGGGCCTGTAAAATTTAAAAAAATTATAAAAATAGTAAAAATACAAAATATTTTCGAATTCGAGACATTTTAAATTATTGTTACCTTGTTCCATACGTATGATCTATTTTCAGTATTATTATTCTTCAACATCCATTCTTTAATTAAATCTTTTCCATCTGTTCTATGGCCTAAATCATAGTCTTCATCCTGTACCGTGTTATTTCTAAATTCACGTCGACCACCGCCTAAGATTACTCTCAATTTACTTCCAACCTCATCATTTATTAACTGTTCAGCAATATCATCAATTAAATTTGGATCACAGTTTCTTTTTAATATCTCTGCATCATTCTCCCAACCTCGATTAGCAATGTGAGCGTAAATACCTAATGTTAGTTGGAGAAAATAAAAATATTAATCCAGGGCATATTCGATGCTTTATGATATCACACCTGCTGGAGTTGCATCTGTTACTCTAGATGTAGTGACAAATCCTGCCCATTTTCCTGCGTCCATAGCCCATTTTACGATTGATTCAGTATGTGTCGATTTATCTGTACCAGCAACACAATCATAACGCGGAACCTTAGCGTTCACTCCAATCGTGCCTATATTCGTCTTAGTTCCACTTAAATATGCTTAATATTTGAACAAACAGTAAATAAATATTTATTATTATTATTATTGTGATCATGTGACTTCTATCAATCTAAATATAATACAATAACTATAGTTACCAGAAAATTATTTATTTACCAGACTATTCGAATTATAAAATATAATTACAGCTTACCAGTTGTAGTGCATGCACTGTCAGGAACTTGTGAATCAACGCAATAAGTTTTTGCCATGCCAACAGTAGGAAAACTCTCAAATGAATATTCTTTTTCTTCGCCACCAATGTATGGTCGGAGCGCTGCTAAGGTTTGCATGGACATTCCGTCACCCAAAAAAAATATCACATTCTTTGCAACATTCTTATTTAATGATTTTCTAACTTGCTTATCGACATATTTCTTCCCAATATTTAACCAAAATTCATTATCTCTCTCCAAATCGTATTTATCACTTATTACTTTTGGCTGATATGGAAAATCTGGATGATTTTTAGAACTCGTTAAATGGTTTATGTTAGAATTTAAATCACCAGTATGTATTGATTTTCCATACGAATTTTCCAAACAAATTAATGTAAGCGCCACGGAAATGATAATAATTTTTTTCATTTTTCGATGATTTTATTGAAGAGAGCACAGGTCACTTCAATATATTTGGAACAACTAAATGTGAATCCTTTGTTGAGCATGTGTATTCAACATCAATATGATCAAATATTTTTATCTAATAATATTTAGGTAATCGATTATTTATATGCCTGCATGAAGTGTCTATTGATATTTGAGTGAAGTTTGAATTGATATTTATTAAATGATATATAATTATAATGTTGTAACGCAAGTGAATCTTATTATAATGTCTTGATATTGATAAGCGTTGATTGATATAAATTATGTACTTATATTAATATAATAAATAATAGATATTTTGTTTTATGGATGCTAAGGCCAACGGATGATGTTTTATATGTACATAGTTGAAAATCTGAATTATTTATTTCAAACAATAATAGGTAGATAATAAATATTATGAGATGGAAATTGGAATTATGAGTAAATATCCGTGTAGAATGTAAATTCTAATCAGTAATATTATTTAATAGGTGTATATGTTCAGAGCAGACAAATTTGTTTTTGTCGATTAAAATTAACGGAAGCATTCAATCTAAATTCAAGAAAAATATGTCCGTTTTTTTGCAATACAATTTTTTTTTGTTCAAGTTGCGCATGCCATTTGATTGACGTACCCCATATAGTTACGGATTAACTGAAGTGATATATTGATTAATGCATTCCGTTATTCAAGATTTTAAAGGAAGTTATTAATCCAAATTATAAATTTCATTCTTAGTAAGTACTTCATGGATAGGCCATACATTTAACAACTTAATAGAAAAAGCTTGAAACAATTGTAAATACATAATAATATTTAATAAAAAAGCAAAAAAACACGACACATAATCTTATGCCTCTTCGTTGAAGTGGGCAGACAGGTAAATTATTCAATTGACAGTAGATAATATTAAATATATTTAGATGGAGATTAGAAATTATTGGCAAGAAAAAAAAAAAACATGAAACTTAAATCCTAATCAGAATGATGTTTATGAATGCACAATTACGTTTTCGTCCAATATAACGGAAGCATTCAATTTAAATTCTAGAAAATATGTATATTGATATTTATCAGGGCCGATTTTGTAACCATTTGATTGACTATAAAAAGCAATATATAAGAATATCATGTTTGATGCTGTAATCAGTGTAGTCAAATGGTAACGCTGTAAAAGTCGGTTTCTCTGATATTTATAGCTTATAACTTAAATGATATGATTATATTATCTGCGTCTGCGTTGTATCTGAACTAGAAACAAGTATTCATAGAAAGTGTTCAATCTAAAGAATAAAATATGTTTTACTTTATTTTTAAGATATTTGAAAAAAAAAAAATTATTGCTTTTGTGAATTTTTTTTTGGTAACCACTTTTTTGTTGGTTGTGAAATATTGCGTTTTTTTTGTCTTAGAATCCATTTTTCTTTTGTATTCTCTTTTCTTTTTTCTCCGAATCCAGTCGTAGGATTTTTATATTTTTCTCTTCAAAATAAATTTATTTTGGTTTTAAACTACTTCATTTCGTGAAAAAATTTTGAAAAAAATATTTTTTGATTTTTGTCAGGATTGAGTGGACGGATATCTAACCAAAACATAAATATTTTCACAAGCACAAGATTCTGCGTCTATTTGTGGGATAATAACCAATATCTGACAACTGATTCAAGAAAAATCGTTTTTTATTTGTTAAATTCGCATTTTCTCGAGATTTAGTGAATGGATCGAAAGCAAAGCATGAACATAAATGAAGTCGTATACTAATCCAATTGGCAGCTTGTTTAGTTTTGGATTAAATTAATTGATATTGACTTCAGATTGAAATATACAAAAAAAATATATATATAAAAACCAAATTAAAATAAATATTATTTTATTTTCCAAAAATGTTACAATTATAATGAGACTAATAATACAAGAATTTTAAAATTGCCATAAGAACTAATGCTATTGAAGATTTTATGATAGTTGAACTACTTTCTACCGCACAATTATTTTCAATATCATCTGAATATGGACCAATTTTAGCCGCATAAGCCATTATAACTGGAATATTACTTTGTTCATAGTTTCCAACAAATAATTCTGATTGTGGTCCAGACGCATAAATACCAACATCTTCGCCACCATGAGTTTCAATGTCCAATGGTGCTGTTGATATATATTGTAATTCTGGATCAGTAAAATCGTCATTAGTTATATTTACTCGTGGACCATCAGACCTATATGTTTTATAGTAGCTCAATCCATTTGCGTAGCTTAACGTTGTATATGGAAGATCGTCATCACCTTTTCCGGGAGCTAGACCAAGAATATCATTTCCACGTTTCTAAATTACATTTATAAATCAAAATGGTTGGTATTATTTCTTTTCCCTTGAATAGGACTGTATAAATATTAAATATATTACCGGATATCCATTATAAGTCATTGTATGTGCATGATCAGATGTTACCACTATTAATGTATCATTCAAATTAGTCATTTCTCTGATAATTTGAATTGTTTTGCTAAATTCTTTTGTTTCATCAAGTGCCTTTCGAGCCCAATTCTCATGATCTAATAATTATTATCATAAACAATTTTATTGTAAAAAGAAGGAAAACCAAAAAAAAAAAAAAAAAAAACTTACGAGCCATATCAATTCTAGCACTTTCAACGAATAAGAAAAAGCCATTTTCATCTTTCTTCAAAATATTTAGAGCCGCTACAGTCATTTCGCTTAAGCTTGGTTTTGAGTCAGTCATCTTTTTTCGTTCAATATCAATATTATACATGCAATGGTCAGCCTCAAAAAGACCAAGAAGATAATCCGTATTTTGTACATCAACTGAATTTAAACCATTTTTATCCCAAATATAAGAAGCGTTACCATGTTTACTTCTTTCAGCAATCCATTCATCGATTAAATCTTTACCATCACCACGCCACCCTTTTATATTTTCCTCATCATTAATTGTACTATCGCGAAATTCGGCTCTGCCCCCTCCAAAAATAACTTTAAACTTTTTACCAACCTCACTTTCTACCAATTGTCTTGCAATATCTATAGTTTCATTGGGATCGCAACGATCCTGTCTTACAGTATTATCATTTTCCCAATCTCTATGTGCTGTGTCTAATAATTTAAATATATATATATATTTTTTTGTTTTAATTTAGTTATCAAGAAATACTGGATGGTTGTACAAAAAGAACAGTGAAAAACTTACGAGCATATAAACCTCCCTAAAATAAATTGAATAAAACGTAACAATTAGCATAAATATTCCAGATGAATAAATAGAATGGAAAAAATTACCGGTGATGCATGAGTTACACGACTTGTAGTCACAAATCCGGTTGCTTTACATTTGTCTTGAGCCCATTTTGCAATCGAATATGCATGGGTGTCTGGGTCAAGCTGACCTTTACAATCGTGAAGTGGAACTTTTGCATTTAATCCCATTGTACCGTAATTGCCCTAATTTACAATAAATAAATATTATTTTACATAATAATTAAATATAATAGTTACTATATAGTTACTTTCACTCCACATAAATACGCTGTTGAAGAACATGCAGAGTCAGCCACTTGTTTATCAACGCAATATGTCTGGAAAATTTTAAACATGTTATAATATTTTAGTGAATAAAAAATAAAAATCTGACCTCTGTTTCACAATACTTACAATTTTACAATTCGGTGTTTTACAAGTCAAAATATCCTTTGAATGAATAAAACAATCTACGAGTACTAAAGGTTCTGTGTGTTTTGTTTCGAATTTTTCGAATAGAATAACACAACAAACCCGTAGTAGATTGATTTATTCATTCCAAGAGATATATATATGAACTTGTAAAACCGAATTGTAAAATTTTATGGTTTGTGAAACAGGGTCCAGAAAATCTTTTATGTACCTTGGACAAACCGAAATGTGGAAAATTTTCAAATGATAAACTAAGTTCTTCGGCACCTAAATACATTCGCGTTGCAGCCACTGTTGCCAAAGACATTCCATCACCCAAGAAAATAATAATATTTTTAGCTTTCTTTGGTGTGTCATATGAATTTGATTCAAGTACACTTTTTAAATAAATTTGTGCATTATTTTTCCAATAATCTGTTTCTAATTCCTCCAAATTTATTGTCTTTCCATTTATATTTGTATTGTCATCATCATCAAAAAAGCTTGGATGCATTTCAATCTCCTCATCTAAGTAAAAAAAAAAAAAAATCTCTTTTAATATAAAGCTATCAGGACGTATAAGTAATTTTATCAACGTTGGTTCTAACTGAATTTAAGTTTTTAAATAAAATTTTATTTAAATTTTTCTTTAAAATTCGTAAGTTGAAATTCCAATATTTAAGATTTTTTTTGTCAGTAGTACATATTCGTACAGCTGTGCACTTTTTAAGCATTTTTGTCGTATATTCAAATCGATTTTCTTCAGTACTTTCAATTTCGACAAAATATAACTTATTACAAATAAGAGCAGTATAGACACTTAAAGCATTATTTCAACTCATTTTAAAGAAAGACACTCTAAAACTGGGCCGACGAGGTTACAATAGTTGAACGTGTTGTTTTAGCATGTATCGAAATATTGAAATATATATATATATGATAAGACAAACAGACTTATAAGATATGCTATTTCCTAAAAAAATATTTCAATATCAAATTATTGTTCACATAAACTTTTCACAAACCGATATAGAATATTATTATTGTTTAAACATGACGCTATATAAATTCCATTTGAATATAGATAATTAAAAGTAACTGGTTTTAATAAAATACTTTTTGAATGTGCAATTAATATATAACTAAGTTGGTTATGGTTTCGAGAATCAATTAATTCTCACTGAGCTTTGTATTGTTATTTATTTTATTTTTTAGTTCACTGAACTATCATACAAACTAAGCATGCTATAATAAACTTACTTCTTAAAATTTCACCGTTTATTGTTAAACATAGTACGACAATAACTAACGATATAATTGTTCTGAAATCGGTAGCCATATTTTTGAAATTAATATTATAAAATATCTAGACACTTCGAGGACAGATTTTACACTGAATGTTGAAAATGAAACTTATAACATTTATCTACTTGATTTGAAGTGTAATTATAAAATCCTAATCCTAAGAAGTTTAACAGAAGAAGTATATTATATATTGTCTTTTATTATTATCATAATACAATACTTTATTAGATAATTGAGATAAGTGGTGTTTTTGGCACAACAGTTATTTATTTATTAAATTATAGATATATATATAAATATATATAAATATTGTACGTCTTATCGCAAACAAGTTATTAAAGATTGATATCAATAAATGTTGTAAATCTTTTATTTTATATCATTGAATTAATTAATTAATACATTTCATAGGTGCAAATTGAAATAAGACTTCTAATCGGACCCTCTAACATGCACACATTTATTTAAAAAAAAAAAACCTTATTTGTGTCTGCAGCAGGGAATACGAACCGAACCGAACTGAACTGAATACAAAAAAAAAACTCTATATCACCCATGAAACCGGTGCACCGAAAAAAAAAAATTCGGCTCGAAAAAAGAGTTAAGTTAAATAGTATTTTTAATAGTTTTTGTGCTGCAGTTCACCGAGCCGAATCTCGAATCAAACCGAAAAAAGCGAGGTTCATCTGCAGAAAGATCACCACATTAACGAGTATTTATTTAAAAAAAATAATTACCTCAGTGGGCGAATCATGAACGGTGTCGAGTGTCGAGACTCGACGTATTTGGCGTCGAGGAGTCGACACACTAAATCATAAAACTAATCGACGCGTCGATTGCTCGACGTATATTGCAATGCATATTTGTGTCGAGTGATCGAGGTTTTTAACAATTTTCGTCAAGCAAAATGATCAAAAATGAACAAATTTTCATGATGCCATGTGTCCCCGTCGAGCTGCGTGTCGACCAATTCGACACTCGACAGTAGTTTACTCGACACCGTTCATGATTTGCCCCCAGTTATTCAAATTTATCCCCTTCCAAAAAAAAAAACAAAAGCGTGTGCATGTATGTCCCCAACTTTTTCTTAACCCCAAGCTATATTATACTCACTACGATAAGATGAATTGAATATTCGTTGTTGATCTGGCATTAGGTGCTATCTGCAAATGTGACGAAATGCAGGGAAATGAAGGGGGTCTTCGTAACATGTGTAGATAGCTGCTTATGTATTTCATGACATTTGTAGATAGCACCTAATGCCAGATCAAAGACGATATAAGCTTTATTACAACATTGGCTAATGAAAAATTTGAGGTTTGAAAAATCAACCATCTTTTTTCATTCACTCTTTGTTTTTTTTTTTTTATTTAAGATTAAAAGTCAAAATGAAAGAAGGAACATGAATAAATGTTGTGTTCTGCCGTTTATGATAATTTGTTTATGGCTTAAAATTTTTGATATATAGAAAGAAAGTGCTCAGCTATTAAAATGGTCAAGTTATCAAGATATGGATTTAGGACAATAACAAGAAAAAAACTGATTCCAAAGCTTCATTTTATTTCAAAAATGAAAGCATTTTATATATGATGTTATTATAAGAAAAATAAATTTATATTTGGACATTTTTTCTACAAATAATTTATAAATACACTACAATACTTTATATGTTAAGCCTCTATTTATTCACTAACTATTGTTTTTACTTAAATCTATGTACCGGTTCCGATCAAAAAATATCTGCCGAGTGGACTTTTTGGGTTTTTCTGAGCTTTAGATAAAATTCAGCTGAATTGCCCAGAAAAAGTCCATATACACTTTTTTGAAAAAACCCATTAATTTTTATAATAATAATAATTTTATTCTTTTGAAATTGAGATGGGTTTTTGTATTGAATCGTACGCCGTTAATATATATTATTAATATTAATTAATTAATTAATTATTTGCTTGAATTGAAGCTAAATTCCTTTAGATGTGGCTAAACTTACTAATTAGCTTGTGATGATGAACAAAAGCCTTAGCAAATACAACCATACGCCTCAACGTTATCCTCAATATACTATGTTCTCACATCGGTATGGACCTCGCCACGTATTCCATAAACTCACTACATTAGCCCCACACTACAAGGAAACCCTGCGCATTTTCCAAGAATATGCAACAGGTACGCAAATAAATCATTCATTTAGGAGCGTGACGTGGGTAATTCAATTTTGTCTCAAATTATCAAAAAAATTATCCAGAAACTACGAATTGAGCACCAACCCTAGAATATTATATTCAAAATCTAAATAATAAGTTTATCACTTCTGAAATTAACTAAACTGAATTTAGCTTCAATTTATCAAGCCACACTTTTTCTTTTTTCTATTTTTTTAATTGTAAAACTCAAATGTAAAACTTAATATATATATATAGCTTTTGTACAGTCAGTCCTACACTTCTGATATCTTATTGTTCTATAATATAATCATTTTATCAGTTTCAATAATAAATATATACATTTTTTTCTTAATATAAGGACAAAGAATATATAGATACATATTCTTTGATAAGGATCTTATTTATAATAATTGATTGAAAAGAATGAATTTGATGCAATAAAACCAAAATTCAGTAAAAACTTAGTTAAAGCCACGGTTTTTTCTATATTGGGTTGGATTTTTCGAAACTCTGCTAATATACGTATTAGGTATAACATCTGTGATTTATTATATACACATTTTATGTACAAATAAGTTATTAATCCTTTTGTTTGTAAATATCATAAAGTAATATTGTATAAACAGTGTTTTATAATATGATATATCATACTGATCCGTTATTTATCTAACATTTCTAAATAGCTTCTGTAATAAAATGTTTAAACACAATAATTATGTAATCAAAATATTTGCTATTACGTAAAGTTATCATATTTTTATAAGCACATATCATACTTATCCTTGACTTATTAGAAATCACGTTCTGCTCATTTTTATTTTAAATAATGCTTCAATTTTCTGTTTACGTTCATCTTACGAAAATCTTAAATAATTCACAATTGACTGGAAATGTTATATTTATCAGATTACAATAAATTGTGTATTTAGATTTGGGTGTTAAAGACCTTAGTCAAAAGAAAAAAAAAATCATCATAAAATATAAGTACATATGTACTTAATTATTTGACGGTGTTATTGTTCATATACAAAAAAAAACAATGAAAAAAAGTTTAAAATGAAGTCTAAAAACAGATTTTACACAATTTAAAATGTTTATTTATTTAAATGTTTATTGCTTTATTTATAAGAAAGACTTTACTTTAAATTTTATCTTTATTCATTTTATTACCATCAATATAATTCTTATTAATATTTTTTTTTTATTAATTTACACCTACTTCTGAAAATATTTCGATAAACAGTTTTTTTAATGGTCAGAAATGGGAAGTCAGACACAGCAAATATATTTCACCTCGAATCAATAGTTGTCCGACTTATGGAACCCGGCGATGCTCAATGCTTTGCGATTGTCTTTATGCTGTTTCCAAATATTTTCTAATTTTATTTGTAATACTGTTATAATGATAAAGGTTGTGATTATCGGTATCGAAAGCGATACTATCGATCGTTACTTTTTGTGGTATCGGTATCGATAGCATGGTTTTGTTAGCAACAAACCGTTTTTTTATTCTTTAATTGCACTTAAAATGGCTTTTCTTCTCTACAAACTTATATTAGAAGCTTGTTTTTTGTAAATATTTTACGAAAAAATGAAAAATTCATTATTTAAAAAAATATATTTTGTTTTTTGGTAAGGGTCCTCCTTTGCTTTTTCAACAATTTCTTTTTTTCTTAATGTATCGAAAAGTGTAATCTATAGTATCGGCGATAGTATGGATGATACTTAAAAAAAGTATCGTTAACAGCCTTGATAATAATAACTGAGGGACATTTTGTTATTGTACTCTTTTATTACGTGAATTATCCCATTATCTCACATTGGCTTATCATAGACTGAGTTATAAACTGAACGAGATTTTAGATGTGAGTGCGTGACCGAGAATTATGTTCTTGACCGTGATTATAGATTTCCATCTCTCGATCATACTCATATCTAAAATCACGTACAGCTTATAATTCAGGCTATCTTATCTAATGATGATCTCGGGGTAGTCTGGGGTATGATTGCAAATTGTCATTAAAAGTAAAAAATATCATCAAGTGAACAGATGCGAACACCATATTTACAAAATATTTCTCGGGATGTGTGCTACCCAATAGGAATTTTTAGAAGTTTATAGACCGGCAAAGTTAGACTATAGCTTATAGACTATCTTTAATCACCTTAGCAACATGCATATATGGAGACTAATGTCCCTTTGACCTTTGACCATGACTTTTGACCTTTTAGGGTTAAAAACATCCCGAGATTAGGGAGGGAGGACAGATAATAAAAGAAAAACAAATCTATAATGCATTTCATGTACTACATGTGTCGTGTAGTGCATAAAAATTTGAAGATAAAAAATTAAAACTCAGTTGACGTGACGTGTTCCAATGTTGCTGATGATGTATTGTGCTGATGTTGAAAAATTAAACAAAGGACTTGAACAAAAAAAATTTACATAATAGAAAATAAAACAAATTATTATACAAGAATTTGTGTTTTGGGTATATTTTCACCATTTGGAACCTAAAGGGTTCACTTGGTGGGAGCAAATGACTTGATAAAAACTTTGAAAAAAATTAGGCGCTATTAAAATTCAATTTGGAACCTATGTTTCAATGGGAAAAATGTTTAAAATTAATGAAAAAACAGATTCTGGGGTGGCTCCTTAAATTTTTTTTTGGGGCGGTCTAGTGTATATACCAGAAATTGTAGACAAATTATAGTGTGATTTTTCATTTTCTTTTTTTCTACAGTATATAAACTGTATATATGTATCTATTAAATTGTTTATATACAATATATAAATCGTCCGTAGACTTGAACATTAGCCTCAATATTTATATGCCACTAGAATAATTTAAAAGATAGTACATATATTGTTGTTTTTGAAACATTGTTGATTTTATTGGAATATTTTTTTAATTAACGATACTGCACTACTCTCATTCAATTGGTAGATGAATAAATGGTATATTTTAATATGTTATCAAACACGAAGCACGTGAATTAAGAATTTTATTTTATTATTTAGTATAAGTGTATGTAATTAGATTTGCTGATAAATATTGATAATAATAAAATTTATGGTCTATTATAAAATATATTTTCTTTCTTGTGACTCAAGTGGATTATTCACATTGAGTAGGGTACCTAAGTCTTGAAATGTGAAATTCTAAGATTCAGTTTAAATGTCTAAGATCAATTGTGAGGTTGATTATTGTTGAAAGACTATATTTCATTAAAAAATAAAACAAAATAAATATGATTGTGTCAAAATTTAAATTTGTTTCTATACCAATTTTTTTAATATCTATTATTTTAAATGTGTACGGTGGTATAATTATAAGTCCTAATCAACATGATATATCGCATACTTTAGGGCACCTTGATTCTGAAGATTATTTGCAAATTAAAATATCGGATGAACTTAAAAGCTCAGAATATTATATTAAGAATGCAAAAGATTTTGTTCAACAGCAATTGAATAAAGAATATAATACAAATATTGCAAAAAACCTAATTTTATTTATGGGTGATGGAATGTCAGGTGCAACCATAGCTGCCACTAGAGCGTATATGGGTGGAGAAGAAAAGGTACTTTCTTTTGAAAAATTTCCATTTGTAGGGATGTCAAAGACTTATTGTGTCGATTATCAAGTGGCTGACTCAGCATGCACATCTACGGGTTGGTACAATATTTCTATATACATTCTGAATTAATGATTTTTGAGTTACAACGGAAAATAATAAATAATTCATTTTTTTTTTTTATCTTGACGTTACTTACAGCTTATCTGAGTGGTGTTAAAGCCAATTATGGTACAATTGGAGTAAATGGTAAAGTTAAGCGTTTTAATTGTGTTACTGGATTAGATAAATCTACTCATACCGAATCGATTGCAAAATGGGCTGTTGAAGCTGGAAAGTCAATTGGTTTGGTAACAACTACTCGCGTTACTCATGCAAGTCCTGCAGGTTAGCAGATTGTATATATAATAAAAAAAATAACAATTTTAATTAAATCTAAAGAAATTTTGGCGTCCGTAACACCAGCTGATGCTATTCAACCGATGCACGAGAAACCCCTTGGCTTTTTTTAAAAAAATATTATTTTTTTGTAAAAATGTTCAAAACCGACGAAAATTGTCCGTAATCCTAGCGGGGGAATTAAATAATGCAAAATGTATCGTTTTGAACATTTTGACAAAGAAAGAATAATATTTTTTTTAAAAAAAAGTGGGATTCTCGTGCATCGGTTGGTGTTATAGACGCGAAATTTTGTACTGTTTGTGGCGAAACTTTAAATAGATTAAATAATATAAAAATTATTACCTATACCAATTTTTAGGTGTCTATGCACACATAGCAAATCGGGACTGGGAAAGTAATATTGATGTAAAAAAACAAGACTGTGATGATAATATAATTGATGATATTGCTGAACAATTAATTTATAGTGAAGTCGGGAGCAAGCTCAGAGTTATATTTGGTGGTGGGCGTCAAGAATTTAGAGACGAAAGTAGCATAGATGAAGAGGGTTATCCAGGAAGAAGGTCGGATAAAAAGAATTTAATTGAAGAGTGGTTGAACAGTAATTTGACGAATGATAAAAGATCATATGTCTGGAATAAGGTATTCTCAAAAAAAAAAAAAATGATCATCTTATTCATGTGATTATTCAACAAAAAATTTAATTTTAAATTACATAGAAAGATCTAAAAAATCTAAACCAACAAAACACTGATGCTGTCTTAGGTTTATTTGGTGAATCGCATATAAAATACAATTACGAAATTGATGGAATATCGGATACTGTACCAACTTTATCTGAGATGACAACAAAAGCTATTGAAATTCTAAGCAAGAATGAAAATGGTTTTTTCTTATTCGTTGAAGGTAAATTTATTGATCTTTCATTGCGATGAATATATTCTAAGATTTTAAAGGAATTCATTAAAGGTGGACAAATAGATCATGCTCATCACGAAATGATGGCACACATTGCTCTAGATGAAACTGCTGCGTTTGCTAAAGCTGTCGAATATGCAACATATATAGTTAAAAATGATACATTGATTGTAGCTACAGCTGATCATTCTCATACCATGAGTTATGCTGGATACGGTGTAAGTTAAAAAATCGACCGATAAAAAATGATAAGTGGAAATGATAAACATTAATTATACTTTTTGTGTAGGCTCGTGGAAGTAACATATTTGGAATTGGTGGAAGAAGTGCTATAGATGGTGTACCATATATGAAATTAACCTATGCAAATGGTAAAGGATATAATGTGCATAAAAATTTAACGGGAGGACGTATTGATCCAACAACAATGGATTTACAAAGAGCTGAACTGTTGTTTCCATCAACAATACCATTAAATGTTGAGACACATGGTGGCGATGATGTCGTTGTATATGCTACAGGACCATATTCTCATTTATTTAAAGGCAGTCTCGAACAAAATGTCATACCTCACATTATGGCATATGCATCTTGTATTGGTAATGGCTTAAAAGCATGTTGATGATTTTGATGATAACTTGAAATATTTTTAAGAAAATTGAAACATTTTTTTTTTGTTTTAAATATTTTTCCATTATGAAAATGGCATAATAAATATCATTTATTTAGTTTATTTTTAGTTTATTTAATTTATTGAAATTAAAATTTCATAAAGATTAATTAATATTAATACATATATAGTTTTTTTTTTTTTTTATAGTAATGTAGGTTCTAGAATCGAGCATAATTTTGATTAGAATATAAGTTTTTTTTTTTTTTTTATTACACCGTTTACGTTTTATATCTGTTTAAAATACATAATTAATTAAAAAGTCTTACCTTACTCAAAAATTGGAAGGAAAACGCCAATCATTTTATTCAATTCTATTTTTGACTTAAATTAAATTGAACAATTGGTTGCCGGTAAATGTTTTCAAATAGTACATAATTTAGATTGTGGTTGGATAGCAAAACGTTCAATAAAAAAAAGAAATCATTTTGTTCAGTAAAAAAAAAAAGTTAAACGTTTCGTAAAAATGTTAAATGATCGATAGATGAAAACACATTAAAAATCACGTTTATTAACCATAGAACTTAATAAAAACAAACCTTTAAAAGCTATTCTGAATGAAATTTTGGTGTAAGGCAAAAGGTGATTTCGATTTTTAGATACTTTTACTGAACATTTAATTTGTCTTCATGAACAAAATGAATTAATTTAATGAACAAATTATTTGTTTCCATTCAGATGACAGAACTTTTTGTTTTAAATGAATGATTTCAACAAAAGCGGGAACTCTTTCATTTTCCTTCCTCTCTTTGGTAAATTCTTATTACGTTTATTATATGCTGATCAATTTTCATTTTTTTTTGTGATAAAATTATATTTGAATGAATAATTTATAATTTTAATGAATAATGAATTATATTTATATATACGATTTTATTTATTTATGGTATAAACATCTATTATATTAGTTATGGATAAATTTTAAATATTTTAAATACAAAGATTGTACGTCAACACTTTTACATTCAATTTCATTTTACATTATGTAACTATTTAATGTTATAGAGGTTTAGAATATATAATAATATGTGAAATGAAAACCCAGCAGAAAAATACATAAAATAACAAATGACGATAATGTAGAAAATATTAAGCTTAGGCACTTAAGAACACGTTTGTCGAACGGAGACTGTTTCTGAACGGATCGTTCGCTTTCAGTGCTGACGTTACGAATGGAGACGATTAACCAATCAGGGTATTTGAATGCTGGGCATGGTATAAATATACAAGATATGATAACGCGCAACCTTCTCCCTCCCCTGTGATTTTCTTTCAGTCGCATTCATTACAAATCGTCACAACATGACGTCATAAAAACCATACAAATGAGTCATGACACAAATATATATTGTACTATTCTTATTCATGATGCAAATACTTACTGATGCACATTCTCTATCGCCACCACGCACATATTCACATTCATTGCGATCCATGTAAAAATATGACGTCATGCTGTGACGAGCGCAAACTTGAACGAAAATAAAACTGCTAGTTATCATCAGTGTTACCAGGTCGGTATACAGTTTTGTGAGGACAGTCCTCGAAAGCAAGAAAAAAGATCGAGGACAATAAAAA
>JAABKK020017256.1:0-19993 GCA_011634745.2 Catotricha subobsoleta
CTACGTAACTATTACGTAGCCATTACTAGTAACGATTACTTATTTGTGCATTTTTTTGGTAATCGTTACTCTCCGCTGCGTAGCGGCTTCTCATAATTTCTACTTGGGTATCTAACTAAAAAGTCTAAAAACATACATGAAACATATTTAAAACATATCTAAAATGTCGACTAGGTATAGTTTTTTAATCATTCATTTCCTTTAAAAATTTCAAAAAAAATTATTTCTAAAATAATAATGTCAATTGTTAAAAAAATACTATTAATTGTATCTCACAATAAGATAGTATTTGTTTTAAAAGATACAATAGAAATAATATAGTTAGCATAGACAACAAAGAAAACCTTGCATTAAAAAATTATAGATTTTCTTCACATCAATTAAAAATAAAGTAAACAAATTAGTACATGACGTCCGTCGAAATTATATATATTTATTTATACCTATATATAATATTAAACTTATATTTTTGTTCTGATTTCAAAATGTTTTCTTTTTAAAATTATAAATTTTTCGAATTTATTGCAGAAAAAAGAAAAATCCAAGAATTCTGTCAGAGAAGAAACACGATTAAATAAAGGAAATTGTGTGTCTTATTTAAGACACCGTGTACTTATATATTATATCTTTCATATCCTATTAGTGACTAGTGAGTCTTTCTTTAATTGATCAACCACTCTTAAACAGATCAATAGTTGTGCGTTTAATAAGATCTTTGAAGATTATGGCATATCACATTAAATGACTGCAAATATTTACAGACTAAAATATTACTTCTTTTTATATTTTTCTTAAAAAAAAAAAAAACATTAGCAAATCGAAAATTTTTAATGGGAAAATGTATCTGAAATTTTAAAGACTAATGTATTGATATATTATTAATAATTAACAAGATCTAGTAAAAGATTTCAATCATTAAAAAACATTAAGTTTAAATTTGGGTCCAAATTAAAAAAATTATTGGTAATTATCAAACATTAAAGCAGTATCATATCTTGACGCTGTTTAATAACGAAAAAAAATCATTTTGTTCTGCAATAATATTAAATGTCGAGTAAATTAATTAATTTTGTTCAGTACAAATGACTAAAAGTTTAAAAAAATGCATCAACAATTGAATTTTATCTTAATCAAAGACTTTTATTAATAGATGTTCCCCCACTAAGGTCATCTTATTAATAAATACATTTTTTCCTTTACCGAACATTTAATAGTTTTTCTGAACAAAATTAATTGATATGCTGTTAAATAGCACCCTGTAATGATTTTTTTCAATAAATATTTAGAGTTTCAATATACGATTTATATCAAAAATAAATTTATCTCCAACAATGCCAATTTTAGTATAAGAAATTTTATATAAAATTATTAGTTATACAATTATACATATATTTAAATGTTTTCAAACCCCCGTCTGCTTAATTGAAAAAAATAATTGTTATCAAGCTGTATGAAGTAATAATTTCAATCAGTTAAATAATTCCCATTACCAATACTTGCTTTGATATTGTATTCTCAATATTTGGTTATTGATCAGCTTTTTTTTTTATTCTATTTCTAATTTAGCAATGTAAAGAATTTAGAACATAAGTATATTAAATACATATGTATTATAACATTATCGCAAATACCTAGTTCTAGGTGCTTCCATTATCGATTAAATTCAATCTTCTCAATTTTCTTTAATTATTAGATTTAATTTCGATATTACCTAATGCCAGATTTATGTCTTTGAAGTAAATTTAACTAAATAATTTTGTCAATTTTACAAACACAAGTTATCCTTAAAACTTATTAAACGTATGTATCGACATAATTGTTTTTTTTTTTAGTTTAATAAAAAAAAAAACACGTTTTTATTAATATTCAAAGGATTTAAAAATTTCAATGAATGAATAAAGGGAGGAAATTTTTGAGCCCTTTGGATATTAATAATAAAGTGTTTTTTTTTATTAAACTAAAAAAATAAGGAAATACGTCGGCCCATCACAAATTCTTAAATATAATTTGGGAAAACTAAATACAATCGACATAATTGAATAATTAAATCCCCTAATAAAAAGTCCAGTATTTCAAATAATAATTATTATTGATTTTAATTAATAGTATGACATTTTTGTGACAAAAACCCATTATTTTTTTGTTCTAGATTATATAAAATGATTTCTCTTTTATTATAATATTATGTACACAAATATAATACGTTACAATGATTCGTCTTAAGCTAAATGGTTTTTCAAAGTTTGTAGAAAAAAGAAAGAAAACAGTTGTTTTTTTTTTAAATATATATTTCGGTATTGCTAAATATGTTTTTCGTTCTGTAAATTGGCAGTTGTTTAAAATTTAAAATTTTCACGGTTTTGTTTTTAAACTTATTTACTAATCATTTTTCTTATTTTAACTAAACGTAGCTATATTTTATTGGCAATATTTATATGATTTTATTTTGTGTAACTATTTTTCAAATTTTTTTTTTTTGTTATTAATAATTAATTAGTACATTTTACAATAATATGAATATCTAATAAATAAATGAATTATTTTTAAACAAATAAAAAATAAAAAAAAAAAAACTAGAATAAAATTCTTATGAATTAAAAATAATAATAATTAAAAGCTATTTAAATTAATGAGATATATTTACAATTTGGTTTATCGATAGTTGCGAATTTGCGATACTGCAATGATAAAAATCATTCTAAACCAAACAATGATACAATAGTGTTTGTATTTTTGAAATAAATTCGCTTGAATACAATTTTAACAATTTTTTCGATCATAAATAAATTGTAAAAGAATACATTCGAATTCTATAATAAATTATCAAACAATCAATATCAATGTTGTCAAGGGAAACCAGAAATCTAAAAGTAATTCCATACTTTATACCGCCATGCGCATAGATTCTCTAGCCATGTTTTTTGTAACAAACTATTGCTCAACAGGCTCCATATTATTTTTGATGGCTTCAATTTTGGACATAATTTTTAGAGCCGGTCCCAACTTAATTTGCATGGTTTGAACTAAATGATTTTCATTCAATAGTAATAAAGCTTGTCCATCAATTTCATGTAACAGAAAATCATCTGCGTAATCACCGTAACCAGGTAAATTTCGTATATAGTCACAGACCTCATCAACCGACCATTTCGACAGAAAGGAAACTTGTTCTTCTTGCTCTACAATACTTTCCTGTCGCTTAACTTCAGCATTATTATTACTTTGTGGAGGGGTTGTACGTTTTCCACATGATGATGATGATGTTGGAGTGGATGTTGTTGATGATGATGTCGGAGCTGTTTCATTAGCCATTTCATTTTTAATCTTTAATTTCTCATCCGTATTTTCATCAATTTGCTGTGCAGTTGGAAGGTTACTAGATTTAGCTGCTTTTGAACATGTTGTCGAACAATACGGTTTCTTTTTAAGTTTTGTTTTTGAATCATTTTTACCACAATGTTCACATTGAGCGATATCAGATTTATCAGGTGAGTGTGATGATAATCGTCGTTTAGCTAAAAATACAATAGAATTGAATTTAGTTTTGGGTATTATTTATAAATTATATCTAAAGAATGTCTGTAACTGTGTCAATTCACTATTAATTGAATAATAATAGAAGGGAAAAAAATTCCTTTTTGAAAAAAATAAAATAAAATAAATATTTAATTTCAAACAGACATTGGTGGTTGTGCGATGTAGCTGGAAATGTTTGCTATTTACTTTAAAAATTCTAAAATATCGATTTTCTATTAAAAAAAAAAAAAAATAGAAACTGAACTGATCGCACAAATACAAATATAGTATGTAATGCACGTGCCAACAGTGTGAATAATAATAATTGATTGACATGCTTTGGTCAAGGTCATTATAAATAAAAATAATAATTCTATCATTATTATTGTTTAAAAAATTTGCAATTAATGCTTAAATTAGATAATATTAGATAACTTATAATCACGAAAACATACACAAATACACACATTACAAAATATAATTTGAAAATAACTTACTTGGCGGTTCATCGGAATCTTCTGAATATCTTTGCCGTGTTACTGGAAATGGATCATTAGCTTCTTGAATAACAAAACCGTCAATGACGTGTGTCAGTACATTTTGTACATTTGGTTTAATCATAGCCTTTGGTAAAAGTCCCTTTTCGTTTTTAATCGAATTTAAATTATTGGTTGATGGCGACGATTCATTATTATTACTGGATATAGTCGTTAAAGTTGTTGTCGAACCATCTTCTGTAGTTGTATTAACTACTGTTGTTGTGGTGGTGGTGGTGGTAGATGTTGCTATTGTAGCAGCTTGTGCTGCTGATGACGTCGTTGTTGAAATATTTTCAATTGCACGCAATGGTTCTGACGAATTTTCAACTCTGGTTGTTTGATTTGTGGTTGGCGATGGAGATGATGTGGTTGTGGTTGTTTTCGTTAGTTCTTATGATAGAAAAGAGAAACAGAATTATTGCACGTGTAACATTTAAAAAAAAAGTATATACATAATTATTGTTTTTTGTCATTCAATTTTTTTTGCATTTATTCATACCCACGATTATTATTTAAAGATCTAATTAAATATTAGTAATTGATTTTTTTCTTTTTTTTTTTTTTTTAAGAAACCAACAAAGAAAACACTAGATAATAATAATAAAAAAAATATATATATAAGAAAATAGAAAAATATTGCGTAAAATGAAGTCACGTTTTATGTTATTTTAACAATTTAGTAATATTTTATTGCTTTGAATAAACACAATTAACAAATAAATGCCGGGCTAAACATAGCACTGATGCTTAAATATGCGCAAAAATATCCATACTGCGACATCCATACTGACAAGTTCTACTAGCTTACTGTATGTTAAAAAAAATAAATAAATAAAAGCAAGTCGGTATCGAACATTACCTACATTCGTCAACAACAAAAACAAAATACTAACAAAACAACGCGCCACTCACTCATAAAAATGAAAAAAAATAAAAATAAAATAAAATAAAAAAAAAAAACTTATTAATGAAGGTGATATGTTTTGTTGTGTACAGATTCACCATGTGGATTAGTTTAATTATTTATCGCGCAAATGTATGTAGCATATCTACCTACCTACACATATTTTACATACAGACTAGCAGCAACTCTACTCTACATATTGTAGGTATAATAAAGTTTTAGATATGTTGTATCTATGGTCGATTTCAAATACAATGGATTTTATATATTCTATTAGTATTGTTATTATTTTTGATGTACGTGTAAAACAATTTTAAAATTAAGTGGTTTGTGTTAATGTTTAAAGGAAAATGTTTGGTAAAGCAATATCTTAGTCACCGGTTCTGTGTGAATATTCGCAAATAGATTCACATATTATGTTTTTGCCTCTTTTTTTTTTATTAAATATCAAAACGAAGACATTTTTATACGTATAAATAGATATCGATCTTACCTGGTGCTGGAGTTGTGTCCATTGGCACAGATGTGTCTGTTGAACTAGTCGAAACTGTATTTGTTTGCGATGCTATTTCACCATTTACGGAAACGGATGGTAATGTTGACGATGCAATTGTAATAGTTGATGGTGCGGAAATCGTTGCAGTACCAACACTAAGGCTTACAAGTGATTGAACAGCAGTTTGTTGAAGTTGTTCATTAATCTTTTGCTGTTGTGTTTGAAGCTGTTGAGTTTCTAACTTTTGTGGATGTTTATTATCTTCTTTATTCAAAATGGTAGTTACTGATGGTGTTGCATTATATGAAAGCGTTGTCATTGCAGCTAAAGGATTTTGAGGTGGCTGTAAGGTTACGTGCGGTGGAGATGCTAATGGAACCATATGCGTTTGTAGAGCATTTAATGAATGAGATTGTATCAATGGTGTACAATTTGTTGATGATACTGTACTACCAGCATTAGCAGCTATTGATACCATTGAGGACATTATTGATGAACGATTATCAATTGCTTGTGATTGAGATGTAGCTTGATGTGGTCCAATTAAAATTTGTGGTTTCGGTTGAATGTTAATATGATGTTGAATGTTCTGTTGATTTGTTCCAGACATATTTGGACTGGCGGTTGTCATTTGACCAGATTGTTGTTGATGTACAACAATTTGTTGTTGCTGTTGTTGTATTAATTGATTTTGAATTTGTTGCTGGTGTTCTTGTTGATTTATATATTGCTGTTGGGTCTGTTGAATTGGTTGTTGAGATATTTGAATTTGCTGTAATTGTAATTGCTGTTGCATCATTTGCTGCTGATGTTGATTTTGTAACATTTGCTGTTGATGCTGCTGCTAAAATAGAACACATTCGAATAATTTCAAATATATTGGTTGTTATGATAAAACATATTATTATAGCAATTGCTCGAACGATTCGATTTTAATTGAATTAAATGAATCTTTGATATCTGGTTGTTTTTTAACAAAACAATTTTAATATACATAATAAGATATTGGACATGCGTGCTATAAGAACTATAATTTACTAGATTACCCTCATTGAAAAGAAGCCTTTGAAATTACTTGAAAATTATTTGAATGGAAATGAATATAGCTTAATTTTTTGAAATGTGTATAATATATATTTATATATAAGTATATAGATTCTTCAAAGAATTTTCAAGTTATTTCTAATAAATCTATATGAGAAATCATTGTCCAGAAATTAAAAATTAAAACAATACAAAATACATTTTTCAAAGAATAAAAAGCAATTGAAAATGTGTTTACATGTAAAGTTTGCAATTAATTGAAATTCTTTTGAAATATAAGTAACCGATCAAAATTCATTAAAAATCATCGGCAAAGAATTATGAAAGATTTATAAAGAATTTACGATTCTCTTTCATAGTATTTAGTAAATACTGCTTACTGGTTTGGTTTTCGCGTTGGATGTATTTATTGTGCATTCTAAATACAGTTAGTTTTTCAGTTGTTTACTATGCGTTTCAAATATTTTTGTGCGTTACGAGTATTTTAATGTGATTTTTGAATATTTAGCTCTATGTTTCATTTATTTTTAATAATCAATTTTATCGGGATTTTGAAGCATCTCTTTTTTTTATATTCGCTCTAATGTAATATTTCAAAATATTGTATAAAATTCTATTTAGAAATATCAAATAAGAAAGCTCACTTGAATTAATTGTTGATTTTTTAATTGCATTTGAAACTGCTGCTGCTGCTGCTGATGCTGTTGTTGTTGTTGCTGATGTTGCTGTTGTTGTGGTTGCTGTTGTTGTTGTTGCTGCTGATGTTGTTGCTGCTGCTGTTGTTGTTGTTGTTGCTGTTGTTGCTGTTGTTGATGTTGTTGTTGTTGCTGTTGCTGTTGCTGTTGCTGTTGTTGCTGTTTTTCATTTTGCATTTGTTGTACTTGCTGTTGCGTTAAAGTGTTCAAATTGGCGCCTGTGATACTAATTGGAGTTCCTGTGGTGCTCATTACGACCATTCTAAAATAAAATTAAAAATCCTTAGTAAATTTATTTCAGAAACTGAGGTTTTGTATGAAATATACTGAAAAGTCCGCGTTTTTGGTTTTATTAAAATTCATAAAAATATTAATTACTTATTTCCAGCTGAAGTGACCACTTGATGCATTGTTTGTGCTTGATTTTGGACCACTTTAGTCTGATTAGAAGCATCTGTTTTTAAATTTGGAACAGCTGGCCGTACTGCCTGTGGTTTGTTACGCATTTTTGCTTTATTTTGTCCCATCATAGCTTGATTTTGTGCTGTTTGTGTAGAAACTGAACTAGCTGGTCTAATAGGTTGTTGACCAGCTCCTTGCGGCAAAATAGTTGGTGCTCGATTTTGTTGTTTAGGTGCCAATGTTTCAGCCACTGTTCGAGGTTTAGCTGTATTTTGAACAGACTGCTGCATACTATTAGTGAGTGTAGCAATTGTTTGTTGTTGTTGCTGTGGTTGTGCCTGTGTTTGAATTGTTTGTGACGTTGCTTGTGGATTATGTTGAATGAACATTCCTTGAGACCCATCTGGCTGCGTAGCCCGTATAAATATTGAATTAGGAGCTATCATTGTCTGTGATGGAATGCTATTAGTAGTCCAAAATTGTGGAACTGAACCTTGAAGCCAAGGAGCTGTAAATTGCATATGTTGTGTTCCCGTCTGTTGTATTGGATTTAATAATTGGCCTGTTGGCATTGTTTGTGACACTTGGACACATTGTTGATTCTGTTGCTGATTGGCATTTCCCATATTTTGTGTAGTATTTACGGTTGTTCCAACTTTTTGCAATACCTTTTGTCCTTGAAATGTTTTCTGAAGATCTTGCTGTGTGGGACCTTTATTGGTATTGTTCTGACCTACTGTACCAGCTGACAGAGGCAACAAATTTTGTTGTTGTTGTGGTTGTGAACTAAAATGTAAATTAAATATATTTTTGTAAAGTGTGTGTGATATATTAAATTAAATATAAAAAATAATAAAGGAATTTACCTGAGTACATTTACTGGACTAAATAATAGAGTCTGTGATTGACTAGTCGGTAGAGTATAAGCGCCACTAAAAGCACCCCCACCATTTCCAATGACGGATTTTCCCTGAGCTAGCATTTGTCCACCTTGAAAAGGTTTGCCAGCAGTGATTACTTGTATTTGTTGTTGAGTCAAGCCTGGATGTAAAATATTACCCGGCATTATTACTTGCGGACTACTGTAAAGCTGTTGTATATTATAAGGATTTTGTAGTTGTTGCTGAACTACTTGTACACGTCCGTGGCTCCAATCGGCAGGTACTTGGCCACCTTGTAATTGAAGCGGTGACATTGTTGTCATGGTTGTGGTGGTTTGTTGATTTTGTGGTATACCCATTGCTGTACTGTTTGCGGGATGATGTTGAGGACTAGCTGATGCTGCCTCAATTAATTGCATCTGTTGAACTTGATGAGCTTGATTATGATTATGTTCGGCCATTTGTTGTTTTAATTCAGCTGACATTGAATTTCCTTGTTGATTTGGAAATTCTTGTTTCACTTGAATCGCTGTGGCCGTTCCACTTGCGAATGCTTGTTGTAATTGAAACTGTTGTTGTAATTGTTGCATCTGCTCTGGAGATATTTGCAGAGAAGTGGGTGCGGCAGCCACCTGCTGCGCTGGACTCTGTGATTTCTCCAGTGTAATTAATGTATTTGCAGCTTCGTATTTTTCGTCAAATGTTATGCCAGCCTTTTCAGCTAGCGTTTCTAAACACTTAAGTGGGCGTTCGGATCCAGTTGAAACTTTTCCAGTGCTCGTTGTTGTTGTTGTTGTTTTGGTCGATGACGATGTAATCGATCTTTTATTTGACTTCAATTGACTATTATTATTATTATTTAATGAATTTGTTTGATTGTTAACGACTGTTGTTTGAAATTGTTGTTGTACAATGGATGTTGTATGACCATTAGTTTGATGAGTATTACCGTTTTCTGATGATTGACTACCACCTCGAGATTGTTGTATATTTGAATTATCTTTTAATGGACTCAAACTTTGATTATTATTATTTAACGAATTGTTCAATTTTTCTTCTTCTTGTTTTTGAAGATTATTATAATGTGCCGATCTGAAACATAAAATAAATGTATAAACTAAAAAAATGAAAATAGTTATGATTTAATGTAATTTTACAATTATTCAAGCAAACAATTTTCTCAAATTTAAAAAAATGTAAATAAATAAACATAGATTATTTCCCACTTTAAAATCTCTAATCACTGCACTACGTATAAAAAATGAATATAATATACATTCATTTTTTATTATTATATTTAAAGGTCAGTCAGAAAAAGGCACACCATAAATTTTAATCTTCTATAGGATTTTTTTTTTAGTTTTTCAATACACAAAACAATAATAATCTTTAGGGACATGCAGATAATTTACATTCTATTTAGTAATTTGCAGTTGAGATTTTCTGTGCATGAATCATTTTTTGTTAGAAAAATTCTGCACTGTAAGCATTTAAAAAGGAAAAAGTAAAAATAAACATAAATCACATGAGTTTGGTTTGTGTTGATAAATTGAGATTATTCTTTTCTTGATTTCACTACTTTAAAATAATTTGTTGTACAAAAATTCCTGAACAAACCGTTTATGTCATTGAATGATTTATTTTTTTAACTTATTTTAATTTAAATGAACTGAGAATTCGTTTATATAGGAAATATTTAGAGCACGTACCTGTGCTCGACTAAAAAATAAAATAAATTTATTTCTTTACGTAAATTACAGGAACAATAACTATACAATATTTTTTGTAATTATTCGGTTTTAAAAAATTACGATTTCATTAAAATATCGATCTTATTTTTTTTTTCTTTTTTGTTCATTTATGGTAAAAATAACACTCAATTTTAATAAGTTCTGCATAATATTTATAGCATTAATAGAACATAATATAAGAGAAAGAGGGTGCTTTATAGTATTTTTTGTATTTTTTATTTTATTTATTATTATTATGAAAATACAAAAAAAAAAAAAAAATAGGAAATGGGGGTAGTACGACTAGTGACTATAGGGGTATAAGCAATACCTTTTTTATTTTAAAGACAGCTGTACTATAGTTTGTGTATGAACGTCAATGCATTGAAATATATAATAAAATATCGAAATTTATATAAACGATATAATATTGTCCTGATAATATTTTATCAGAGATAAATAGAAAATAATATACGGTATTTTTGGGGATATAGTGGCTAGAATGGACAATACAATTTATGATAATTATAGAAAAAAAAAGAATAATAAACATTTTATTTCTATTTTTTTTTATAATTATTACAAATTGTACAGTTCATAATTTAAAGTACTAAGGTCATCTTTATGTAATATAATTAATAGTTAAATGAATGGGGTTTTTCATAATTCATAATCTGCCATTTGTTTTGCATTCTTATACCAAAAATACATAAGTAGATTTTTTTAGGTAATTCATGAGCATAAATGAAATTAGAATTTGTTTATTTTGATCTTAAGTATTCAGTTCAGCCATATCTTCTTTATAGCAGATAAAATATACCTAAATATACCTATCTAGTATCTATACAACATTCAACACTCCAGTGTTTAAAATGAGAATAACATACATATTATATTCATAGATATTTTATTATAGATACGATATATATTAGGGTGGATCGATTTTTTCGCCTCCTCGTTAAAGAAAAAAAAGTGGATTCTTCGATGTGCTGTAATATTTAAAATATTGTAAATTTGTACCGGTACAAATAATTACATTTCTGTTTTTTTTTTCCTCAAATAGAGTAATTCGATGCGTTTCAAGTAATATATTAGATATTCGAGGTTATCAGATTTTGAACTCATATTTTTGTGAAATTTGAAATTTGATAACTACGAATCTCATAGTAAACTACTAATATCCAATATATTATTTGAAAGACATTGACTTACTCTATCTGACTGATAATACAAAAATACAATCATTTGAAAAAAAATCTCAAAATTTAAAATATTGCCAAATATTGCAATTTTCACAAATTCGGAGGCTTACAGTACAGCACATCGAAAATCCACAATATTTTCAAAATTATTTCTGCACGTTAATAAGAAGGTGAAATACAAAAAAAAAAAAAACACGGTATAGAGAATATGAAAAAAATCGATCCACCCTATATAGTTCACATAATATTATGTTTCATTGCTCCTTTGAAAATTAAAAAGAAAAAAATGTCTGTCGGGACAGTCTACTGTATACAAAATCTATGTTATGCCACGTATCCAGTTAGCAACTATATTATATATGATACGTATATCGTATATATGAATTGTTATGTGTTTATTATAAAAGCTTGCATACATATTTTTATCTTATTAAGTTTTTCTTGTTTTAAATTTTAGATAATTCCAGTAAAATGTTTTAAGAATTTAACCCTTCAGCATAATGAACAGAATCCGAACATATTGTGCAAACAATACAATTAAGAGAAGAAAACAAACACTCCCTAATTTAAAATGCTGAAATATGCAAAATAATTTCATTAAAATATCTTGGGTTTAGAAAATTATCAATATTTCTGTATCAGTAAGTATTGTGAAAATTTATTTCATATTCCGCTGATTTTTTTTAAAGCAAGAATTTTGCATATTTTGACTTATGAACCAGTGAGAAATTTATTACCAAATGTCGAACATAATTATGTTTTATGACTTTAAACCTTTAATAAAAAATTTCAATAAAAAATGGGAACAACTTATGCACAGCATACATGAATACTATGCTGGACCGAAAAAAAGAAATTTCAAATTTGAAAATGCCCGGGTGTTGGAAAGTTGTTATTATAGTATCCCGTAGTTCACAGCCAACATTTGGTGAAAAAATTTCAATGCTTTGCACTCTAGGTCCAACGATTTAAACTCTTATATGAAAATTGTATGTAGACTTTTACTAAAACATTGAAATCTATAGAATACTTTTAAATTAAGCATCAACTAGTGTAACCCATGAATCCCGTGTAACCCGAGCTTTGATAAACTTCACTCGGTTAAACTTGACTTACTTAAAAAAAAACTTGGTATATAATAAAATGGCTCAAGCGCATTATTAAACTATTTTGATAAATATACCAGATATTTTCAAGTAAACAAGTTCTAGGCTTGGAGAATTGATTGATGGAACTATTGCATCCATATCTACTGGTTGCTCAATTTAATTCATATGGATGCGTTAAGCCACAGAGGTAGGAGTACCGTTTTTTAAATTTTAGTATTTTATATTCCTATACAGATGCAGAAAAAAAACAACACGAACAAATAAAAGGAACCACATAATTACTTGTTCGCTCGTAAAATTCATGATCATCATGTTTAAATAAAATGAAAAATGGCGTTATTCATTCGATTACCTCTATATAATATTATTAAGGTAAGTTGTCTGTCTGAACATGGGCAGGTAGTTTTATTGTTAGCACATTTAGAGCTGACCGCATATATTATATATAGACATCTCTGTATGATTTCGTTCGTTTTCTGTTACGAATTTTCATATAAAAAAGAATCTGTAGCGATATAATTAGAAAAAAATTCTATACAAATTATTCTTTAAAAAATTATATCCTCATATTATTTTTCTCCTTGATTTTCATGATAATTATAATTATAATTAAAGTTATCAGTCAACAAATATTTAAAATGGTATAGTCATTGTAGTACATATTGCCCATTAATTCTTACTTATAATTTTTGCAGGGATCGGAACCTAATCGAAAAGAATGCCAATTATTTTTCTAAACTGAAATTTAAAAATAATTAAATCAGAACTGAACCATAAGCAAAAAAAACTCTTCTACACACATTGTAAAAATAAAAAAACACGAACCCCAAGAGCACCAATTTTTTTTTAACTTTAGAACCGAACATATGAAACCGAACCCTGATAAATTTAAAAAGTATCCCTGATTTTATGTAGCTGTAGTTCCCGTGCAAATTTATTCCTTAACTTCAAGCTAACATTTTGCAGAAATGTATAGTATGTATGTTATAATCTTACATTCATACATCCTAAATCCGTAATATAGTTATAGTGTCTGTTACTTTTCTATGTTGTTTTGTATGCTCCGTGTGTCTACTACTACTGAAACTGATATAAAAATAAATGTACCTCTACTTATATGCATAGCACATATCTATAATAATAATAAAGTATTAAGTTAGGAATACCAAGTTTCATGCGAATGAATATACTTTTAAAGTTTGTAGGGTTTTCAAACCATTTGCCATGCTGCATTGCATTCAACATATATTGTTTGTATTGTAGATATTTCTATAGTCAGTATAATATCTACATAGGGTAATATATATAATATATATAGCATATATGAAGAACGAAAGATATGCGAATTTCAAAATGATGTACACAGCACAAACCATAAGAACATATAACAAAAACATATACAAAATGTATATTGTATATTGTTATATTACAGTATTGATATATGAGCTATAGATATTGCGTGCAAATTCTGTTTTATATGGAGGCAACTGAACACATTCTATTCTAGATAGAGATATTTTTTTGAACTTATAGGTAATAATAAAAAATGTTGTATTATAAATTTGTAAGCAAAATGACAGCGTCTACATATATGTATGTACGAGTATAATATATACGTTTTTTTCTATGTGAAGTTTTTAGGCGAGTAAGATTCACTACACGCAGTGTAATATTTATTTCAAATATATGTGTGAAGAATTATGAAAAGGGATAGCAATTTTAAGCTAGTGTCACTGTTCGTTTTTTGTTATTAATGCTATTTTGCACGAATATATATATGATTATAATAATGATGTTAAAATAATTTTATGATATTCTACAATGCATGTCAAATATTGCAAATGGTTAGTTATTGCATAAGTAGAGTGCGCACAGATCTTAATCGTAAATTTACTTATATTATGCATCGCATATCTTGTAATTAATTTCTGCAAAATTAAACACTACGCTGTTTTTTGAGTGGCTATGAGAAATATACACAGAAGTCAGCATTCAGAAATGAAAATTAGCAGTCTGAAAGATAATTTATTGCATGAACATTTTGATCCTGTAAAATTATTTTACTATATTTGAATTAAAAAGGCAATTTCGAGAATTTTGTATATTCTATTCCGTACCCTGATTTTTTTTTATATATGTATTAAAGCCACATGTTAGAATGCAAATATGCGATTCATATCGTTAAGATAATTTAATGTTGTTGTTTTGTTAGATTTATTAAATTTCGCATATACTTTACTGACCACTAGCCAGTTTAAGTACAACAGCATCTATATGCATCACAAGAAACAGCAGTATCTGAAAGTCGAGTAAATACTATACTATCAAAAACCTTTAGCAGAGCTTCATGATAAATAATGTTTTTCAATTTGATGAATTCTTACAAAATTAAAGTAATGCAAAAACATGTCTAAAAAAGAATCGTATTGTACATACAACACTGCAGTGAATAAATAAATATTGGCGAAAAAAAATCGTGCCGTCCTAACAACAACAACATACATAATACAGTATAACGAGGGCGCAATATTTTTTTTTTTTTTTTTGCATTTTCACATTACATGCATTCACCCTTTTTTTAAAAAAAATCAAAATGTAATATGCGATTGCGTAAACATTTTGTATGGCATAAAACCTCGTGAGTCTGATACATAAATCGCTGGCATTTTAATTTGAGATGTAATAAATAAAAAAAAAGCCGAATGACATTCCTGTGTTCTTGCTTCATACATATCTGATGTATAAAAAAAAAAAAAAAACAGAAACAATAAATTCAGAAGCAATCTCAATTTAACTGAAGAAGCATACAAGTACATACATTGTGTGTCTCTTTTTTACATTATTCTACGGATGAGCTCATGAGTATATCAAAGAAACCGCCGATATTGCAAAAAAAAAAAGAAGAAGAGTATATCAACTTATACACCCCGACTTGATAGCAAATAATTATTTCTAAAATATCCAAATATGAATTAAAAGTGCGGGAACAGCAAGTGTGTGTAAAATTGGAATATTTACCAACCCGACTTTCCCTATTCTTAGTCCCTTATATTGCATGAAATCCAATATAAATAAATACATTTACCATATTATATTATAATTAAACGATACACTGCATATGACTTGTGCTCCGGTCTCCCATACACACAACCCATATACACAGCTCTACTATACCCAACCGGCCAGCCTGATAACAAAAATTCATACCGAAATAGCGTAAATCGAAATATCCATTCAAACAACGAACTGCGCCTTATACACATTACAATCGAACCATACAAACTCAACATTCATTTCTAATTTATTTATTATATTAAAATCCCCATTTTGAATAAAATATATTAATCACCATTCGTTTTGCTATTTATCTTTCGTTCGTATTAAACCATCTACCTTTTTGTATTTATCCCTCTGTTCCAAAGAAAAATATTTTTTTTTTCCATCAACAAACAAAATGTATATTATTTCATGAAGTATAATTTTTTTCTAAAGAATAAGAGACGAACCGACGAACCGAATAATGAAAAACAAAAATAAAAAAAAAAATAAAAAATATGGCGACAGATAATCACCATATTTATATAGAGGTATACGTTCAGGCATATTATATTATTACCATAGCAACGTTTTAAAAGACCAAGAGGGACACATTTTATTATTTCTGGTAGGTATTAGTTTATGGGTTCATTGGTATTGGGTGTGTGCGTATATCATATACATTTGAATCCATACATTGACATGAATAACATAAACACGAGCATTTTGTGATTGTATCGATTTCACATCTTATGGCATGTTATCAATGCAGCGATTCCAACACAAACAAACAGAGAACAATACAATATAGCCATAGCATAGGTACTATTTGTGCTATATTTATCTAAATTGATATATATTTCATACACGTTAAATATCATATCCATAGCTTCTTGCTAATACCGCACATAAGAGCACTCAGTCTCAGTACATTTACCATAAATATACACAGCAATGAGCTAATAAATGCAAAATATTTTCCCTGTTATACACAAAATCATGTATTGTGTGTTGTTGTGTGTATGCGTAAGTCTGCGGCAATATATTTTATTAAAAGCTAAATGTAATTTGTAATATAATAAATATAGAAGAAAACAGCACATCTAACCACATTGAAAAACATATTATATATATATGTAAATGTATATACATATTATAAGTATAATGAAATAACACAACATTAACATATCATAAACACACAATACGCATGCAACACTAACACAATGAGCCATAAAATTTTATATTTTAATACAAACCTTTAATAAACAAGTCATATGAAAACCGGTTATAAAAAGTGCTTTTCAAATATATTATTTTCGTATCAGGTTATTTAAAATAAAATAAGAAGAATAAAAATAAAATAAAATAAAAAAAACTTGGTAAAAGAACAGAAATTTTTGTTCTCCGTAATTTAAACAAAAGAAAGAACTAAAAGAACCTAAGTCAATAATTCAAATTGAACAACCAAAAAAATGTTCGAAAGAACTAAATTAATTTTAAAAATAATAAAATAAAAATTTGAAATTAAAAATACCTTTTTGTATAAAAACGATAAGTTCTGCGTTGTTCCATATTAATAATTAGAAAATAATTGAAAACATAAATATAACTCAAAACAAACAAAATATTGTATTATTGATAGCCGTCTGTTTATACACATTTCATAATTTTTTACTTATTTTTTTGCATTATTCTCTATCGATATATTGTCTTATATGTTGAAAGTCATCGAAATATTAATCTTATTCGAAACTTGTTACTGCACTTTGTATATGAATTAAAAAAAAAAAAGTACTAAATGAATTTAACTAAAATGCACTTTAATATTTTGGCGAAACTACTACTTAAAAACTATGTGTTAACGAAACTCGAGAGTAATCGGTAAACTGAAAATAAAAAAGTGATCCCTTCTTCTGATATTTTAACGATACTTTTGATACTTCTTCTTCTTCGCTCGTTTTATGTCTGGCACTGTATTGAACTTTTGTATAATCTATTCTACACAACCAACATATATATATATATACACAATATCAGCATCAAGCAATGTTTTCTTTCAAATAAAAACAAGCACAACCGACTAAATTTTCAACGGAACGATTCAATACAAGGTAACAGTGTGTGCGCAGTCTGTATTACAACTGTGGTGGGATCAAAATAAATATTTAAAAAAAGAACTATTTTACTATTGGAGATTTTACCATCTCTTACTTACATTTACGAAATATAATAATCATGTTTCATGGCAAAAAAAAAAAAAAAAATAAAAAAATATGAAGTATTTTGTGTACGTATAATTTTAGAAATGGAAACATCTGGCGCAAACGCATTTATTTTGTTTCATAATATATATATATATATTCATTATATTATTATATTCATTACAATGTCGTTTTTGTATTAATACATGGCATACAATATATTATTTTATCCCCACCATTCAATTTTGAATGCTATTATCTTGCTTGAGGTTATATATATTTTATAGGTATATACATATATTTTCTTTTTTGTTTTTTCCATTCAATTTATTATAAAATAGGTATTTTCAATACTGATCCTTACTTAAGCTATATTACTATATACATCTGCACAAAAGTAGTAAAAAACACACTAGCTCTGTCTTGTTTTAACTCTCTGGAAATCATCACATTAAACTAAGATGAACATTATTTCTTTCATGATTTTTTTGTTTTTTGTTTTTTTTTGTTCATGTTCATAAAAATGTTTCATATATTAAAAACTTTTATAAATATGGATATTTCTAAGAGTGAATTGTTATAAATGGTTTACATTGCTATTTAAAATAAATATTTTGAAAATGCGTGGAATATATTATGAGCAATAAGCCGCGGTTTCACTTACATACTTTATAAATTATAATTTATTATAATGAATATATAAGTATTCTATATGGTTGGGCGATGTCGGTAGTCTTTATCTTTCTAAATATATATTTTATCTCTTTCCGATCGACATAGAAATTTCAATTTGATGGTTTTACGTTGAACAAGATGATGCTTTAAATACAAATATATTGTTAAGTGTACGTTTGCAGAATGAAGGGATAGAAGGTTATTTATGGAAAAGGAAATTGAATAGCTATGTAAATTTTTGGATATCTACTCCTATTATATTATGACACACACCTACCCCTATATACGTATTATGTAATGTATATGGAGAAATCGTTTTTAAACAAAGGCATCGTAGGCATTGAAGTCTAGTGAAAAAGTTTTTGTTCGACGTCATAAATTACCATTACAATAAGAGCGTAAGGTATTTAGGTACATACTTTCACAATGTACAAATCGGCCATTTTCTTAAATATCTTGATTTTTTTTTTATTTAGTATATTTAACAATATCTATTCTCAGAAAATAATAAAATAAAGGCGTATATTTTAAAAACAATCATTTTTAAAAAAAAAGATAATAAATCAGGATTATGTCATTCTTAAAGATAATTTGTATCATATCGTATGCACTATGCAGTATGCATAGAATTTTAATTTCAAAATAGTATTAAGTATTTAAAATTTATAAAAAAGTTAAATACAATAGACGATTTCAAGAGAGTGTCTGTCTTAAAGAACGAATATAGGTATGTATTCACGTAAAAATTAAAAATTCTAAAATAATTGTAAGTATGGCTAGGTCTTATGGCAATATTAACATATACATATATTTATATATATATAAATAGTATAAAATCTCTAAATTGTTTGAAAGCCTTATAAGTAATAATGCTTGGAATATCTTCTATTATGCTGGTTATAAGACAAATATGTATATCACTCCCTATTTATTGTAAGCAATGTGAATGGGGTCTGGAGATTCTGTTTTCGTACTCCGGCCAGGACGATTTTTATTTCTATATTTTCAATTTTTTGAGTTTTTTAAGCTTTGGTTGACTTTTTCATAATTTTGTAGGCTCTAACGATAGATGTCGTTTAGATATATTGTAGCAAGATTAATAACCTACAAAATAACAAAAAAAATTGAAGTGATTTGTTAAAATATTAGCTGAGATATCGTCGTTGGTAAAAAAAATCCAAAATTTTTCAAAAAATTATTTTTTTTATATTGGAGCCTTATGATCCACACACCAAAATACCTTTATCCTTGAATATTGTAGAGTTCTCCAAGGCACTCTATTTAGTGAAGACGAAAATTCAATAAAATTAATAAATAAGGAAATAAAAGTCAAAAATATAAAAAAAAGTTAGATATCGATTTAAACGTGTTTTCGTACTGATTTTTTTTAGATTTATCACTAATAACTTATGAATAACAAAACTTTTTTATGCATATTATTTACCTAAAGATCCAACTTGAATACGATAATTATTTGAGCATAACGGGCATAGGTGCACACGCTTCTGATTTCAGGGAGGGGTACATTTGAAAAATTTAGATAGGGTATTTTTTTTTTTATCA